>BPLR01010342.1:0-38743 GCA_021605095.1 Caerostris extrusa | reverse complement strand
TTGCCATTATTCTCTGTCTTTCACCAAAAACCTCCTTTTTAAGACTATCCGCTAAGATGGGGGAGGGGCGGAGTCAGTTTCCCTCACTTCTTATTGGAGTAGAGATTTATCATCTCATGGTTTATCACACATCACGATGGGACAACTCTCGGTATAGTTGATATTCAATCTGTAATTATTTCGACCTGTGAAAGTCGCACACACATTCACTAATTTTATGAGTCTCATTGCACATGATACTGAATATCTACTATCAGGTTTGAGTGACAGGTTGTTCTCATTTAGTGCAAAACATTAATTGCATGTAATATAAATATCCACGGTACTGCTTGTCTGCTGCCAAATTTGAGTGATGGGTTGTTATTATGTACTTGTCAAATAACATAAATTCCTCTCTCCCTGGGAATAAAATGCCAAAATTCTTCCAGTGAGAAAAAAAAAATGCTACAAAAGTTTTGCAGAGT
Organism: Caerostris extrusa; assembly: GCA_021605095.1. Taxonomy (NCBI): domain Eukaryota; kingdom Metazoa; phylum Arthropoda; class Arachnida; order Araneae; family Araneidae; genus Caerostris; species Caerostris extrusa. The sequence continues at coordinate 38,279 of BPLR01010342.1, read as the reverse complement.
TAATTGACGTTTTGTTTTCATAAACGTTAATGCTTAAATTATTATTTTTGCATAAATACTTGAAATCTGATGCATTGTCTTCATAGTTTTTCCTTCTTGCAAAATTTAGCCATCTCTTCAAAAAAAAAAAAAAAAAAGTGCATTATAGAAAATTGCATCTCGCGAATCTATTCTCCATGTTCCATTATGTGTTCATACTCATATACTCATTTTCATAGATATCGTTTGAACGCTATATGAGATGAAAAAGTCTGCAGCACACTCTGGTGGCAAGTCACAGCAGAGAGGATAGCTTAAAAACATTCTCCATATTTTGCCAAACACGCACACAGGAAATTTCACCGAAATCGTTACAGCCGTTTAAGAGGAGTTCAGCGACAAACACATGCACAGAAGAATTATATATATAAATTAATTAATATCATAAATTTCTCTGCAAAGCTGCCATTATCTTCAATAGTTTCGCTCTATTCTTTTGAATGTGGAAATTTGACTTAAATCCCCCAATTTTTAACTTCGAGACGAACAGTTTCAGTTTCATTTTATCGAATGGATGAATGTCATTAAGCTAGGAAACAATTTATTACCTTGAAAACACTAACTCAAACAATCTTTCTTCAATGCACATTTTTCCAATCTTGCGTGAAATTATGAATGCTTTCTTTTTATTTTTCAAAACCTGCCGACGACTTGTCTTTAGAACTATTTTAAACGCCTTGTGCTAAATTTATGCACACTTTTCACAAATGTAATCTTCAAACTTGCAGAGATTCTTTATGCATTCAATAAAAAGTGATCCTTTCCTTTTCTTTTCTCCACACTACAAAATAAATTTCATGTAATGTACTAAAATGTCAATAAAAATGTATTTAAATGCCACAATTTAGGTCAATAATAAAAAAAAATAGATGACTATTCATAACTTATTTATTAATCATATTACTTTTGAAAACTAATTAATAGTCCTGATGGCCAATTTTCTAGTGCTCTGGCCTTTGGTATCACAGGCTTCAGGTTAGATTCCTGGCGGGGACAGGGATGTTTGTGAGTGGTCGAAATCACGTTTAGCCCACAAAGTGGGCACAAAATGACAAATGTAGAGCGACAAACCAAACCAAACTTGTCTTGTTACAAGGCAGCTCCTTTAGTTCAGAATTTAACAGGCTATCCACAAAGCCCTTCCAGCACAAGTTAATTAAAATAATCTAAAATATTGCATATTAATTAAAAAAACGAGAAAACACAAATTTAATATAACGAGTATTCACTCATATTTTACGCATCATAAAAATTGTTGAAATTGCAAAATTTACTTTTTCCTTCGAAATAGGATGAGGATTTTGAAACAGAGTGCACTACCACAGCAGCGATTGTTGGAACTGTTATTTGTGAACTAAATAAAATATTTATTATAGGTAAAAATATTTATTATGAGTTTCATGCATTAATGTATGATACAGTGTAATAAATGTTTCATTATTATGAGCAGTCTCCTTAGAACGCATTTCGGCAGTTGATTGTTTCGCCCAGTAAATGTTCCTTCATATTTGCATAAAGCAATTTCGGTTGATATATCTTCGAATTAATAGTGGAGGAAGTCTAAAAAAAAAAAAAAAAAGAATCCGGTACTATACTCCATGGACATTTTAAAGTAATGCATTTTTTTCCTGGCCTAGTATTCATTTTTGTTTTTGCCCTCGGCATAAGTTATTCTTAAAGTATTACTTTATGCTTCGTAATAAATTTATGTTAGTTTTGTTCTTTCTATACAACAGTTCTTTCTGCAGAATACACATAACTAATGAGACTATTTGTAAAACAATAGCACAACTCAAACCTTGTACAGAAGTAAGAAATCTACCAGATGTTTTTCTTGTACTCATATAAAATTAAAAAAGATCAGCACAACATTTTTAATGATGAATTTTTGTATAAATATTTAAATAATTTTTAACTGTAATTGTACCATTAAAAAGTTTTGGGCCTGATCGCCGAGTGGCTAGCTCTCGGTACCACAGGTTTCGGTTTTGATTCCGGTGAGGCCATGGATGTTTGTGGTGGTTCGTAGGCCATCTTCAAGCTACACGTGCCCCCTGGGTTGTGCTAAGTTACTAACATCGGTGCAGTTTTTGACGGTGCAACTTTCATGAATATTAATTGTCTCTGTATTGCCAGCTGCGTTAGAACAATATATCGTTAAATTTAAATTTTATTTAAAAATATCATTTTAACTTGAATTGCCGTGAAAAAGCACATTTCTCGCAATAATATACGAAAAGCGAATTGTTCTAAAAGATCGCCAAGTTAAGTGGAAACTCAGTTGTATGAATTGCGAACTCAAAGTGTTGTAGTTATAAATTAAATCTTACTCGCAAGATTTACACGGGACTGGCTCAGTTCCCACAAATTCTATGCACAGGATCTAATAAAGTTTCTCCTACGGATATATTCTTGTTGCTTCTTATCCCACTTGGCAGACATCTACCAAGCCCACGAACACGTATGGATTCCTGGTTGGAGAGAAAGTGGGCAGCTTCTGTTGGGATGGAGCACCCGTAGGTAGAAGTCTGACTTGGCTGCGTGAAGCTCTTATAGTCATATGAGACCGGGACCTACGGCTTAAAGTGGATTCCAAACTACTACAAACATCCATGGCACCACCGAAACTTGAACCCGAAACCTGTAGCACTGAACGCCAGAAAGCTAGCCACTCGGCCATTCATTATAGATAAATGGTGATCAAGTGGAAAATATCATAAATATAATTGTGCAAATAATGAATTTCTTTTTCTTTGAAATGGACATTTCCATCTATTTCAACTTTAAATTGGTTCATTCATCTTAAATTTTCCTCGCACACACACACACACACACACACACACACATGCGAACGCACATGAATTAAAATTAGGCCTTTGTTTGCATTCTAGCGCGTATCTCCCGATATTTTACGACTTTTGAATTCAACAGAATTCAAGTACTTATTTCCAAATTATACACAGTCCAGTCACATTAATGTGACCACCACCTACTTTCGATGTCAACCTGAAATAATCAATCACAAAAGGCAGGTGGCAGCACATTGCAGTGGAGTGTATACAAAGGATGTCCTAAGGCATCGGAAAGCATTTCAAGCACTTTTGCACTTTTGACAGGTGGTCACATTAATGTGACTGGACTGTTTATATCGATTGCTAAGAGATATCAGACATTTTTAGTTGTTTATACAGTTCTAATAAGCTACCTATAATAAATACGATAAGCGAGGATTATACGAGGGGTGATCAGAAAAAAAAGGTTACAAGCCGCAGCATTTTAAACTACATATTGTTTTCTTTCCCCAGAGTGGAGAGAGATGGCACTACTTGTCATACAGTTGGAATACGGGTAGGTGGGGAAATTTCTCAGACGGTTCAGGGCGACTGAAATGCCAAGACGCTCAGAAAATTGGTCTCGTTTGGAAGTGCGAGCCGCGATTCGATTTTTATGGGCAAAGAATGTGTCCGCATCATGACATTCAAGTGGAAACACCCTGGATCACCATGGTGACAAAGAAATTTAAAGTTACAACTCTGCCGGTAAAGTCATGGCAACCCTATTCTGGGATTCATGTGGTGTTATCCTGATCGATTACCTAGATCACGGCCAGACCATCAAAAAGATTCAAAATGATCTACAGTGCCGCTCTGACGGTTAATCTCGTCAAGGCGAAACCATTCGGACTGAGCATGGTGGCGTGCAACATATCCTTTCCTGATGTGCTGCGATATACTGCTAAAGCAACGCAGGAATTGTTGCCTGCTGGGTTCAGGTGGTTATCATCCTCCCATACAAAAGATCTGGCACCCAGTGACTCTTTCATGTTTCCGAGGTTGAAGGAGCACTTATCCGGCAGACGGTTCTCTTCAGATAGTGCTGTGAAAACATCCGCCGAGAGTACCTCAATGGACCTGATTTCTACTAAGACGGGTTAAACATGTTGGTTCTGCGTTCTGCTAAATGCCTAAATAGACTATGTCGAAAAGTGATAGGCACGTATGCCTCTTAATTGCCTTTTTGTATTTTCTGTCTATTGTTAATAAATATTTCTTTATTCGACTTGAAATCTTTTTTTACCACCCCTCGTATATATATATCTATATATATGTAAGGTTTGTTTGTTAGGATTTGTAATATGACTTCTACCTACGGATGCTCCATCACAACAGCTAAGCTGCTCCTTTACGGGTTCGTGGGCTTGGTCTAGTTGTCTACCAAGTGGGATAATCTGAAACAACAATAACAACTAGATTTAAACAAAAGTGACTCTTTATGTTTCTGAATTGAAGGGCAATTCAGGGGTTTTCTTCAGATAGTGCTGTTATCATGATGGTGTGCTGTTGATTTCTGGTTGTGTTTCAACATGTTTTCTTTCTATATTTATGCCTTTTTATGGTTGACGTTTAAGATTGTGGGCACTATTTAGCCTCTGAGAGATTCATCTCCGTTACAATGATTGTTAACAAACAGTTGGAAGCTTTGATTCGTAGTTGAAGTGACCACCAAACCTGCAGTTTCGATATATATAAGTTCGAAATTCGTGACCTGTTTCTTATTTCCTCATCAGTTATTTTCCCCATCACTTCCGGAATGTCTGCTTTTAGAGTGCACGGGTTCCCCATCCCGAGGGTCGGTCGCCTGATCAGTGATTAAAACCCATTCTTCCCTCGACAGTCAACTTCACAATTCAAAATTTTAATCCATTGTTTTTATGTTAATGAAATGCTTTCTTTATAAACTGGTCTATTTTTAAAAGATGATGGATTTTTGTTGAGATGATGGAGCAATATACAATGACATAATCTCAGTAATATATTGTATTCATTCATTGTTGTTTTTAAGAATCGCATTTATTTCTCTATTGTCATTTAATTTATTTATTAGAAATTCTGATTCGAATGCTGACGAATAATTTGTGTGGTATTTTTGAAGTTCTTCCTAATCATTTGAAATATTTTTAAGCATAAATGGAATTATTTGAAAAGGATCATACTTTATAAATTTTTATCCACTTATTTTATAAAATGTATAGTTGTATCTTTCAAGATGTTGGATTACCATTAGTATTAACTTCAAAATGTACGATAATAAATGGCTTGTTTTTGAAATGCACCATAACACTAAAAATATCGGAAGGATTCTCACCTGCTGATGATGTATGCATTGCACAACATAAACATCAACATGCAAAACGTGTTGAAATTTAAACCAGAAAAACCAAATCAGGCAAAAAATGATATTAAGAAAATGGAAAACTGCCCTGTGATAGGTAAGATTACCAAATTAAAAATTATTTTCACTTGGCAAATCCAGAACTATTTGATTGATTTTCAACTCATTAAGTATTAAAAACAAATTTACTCAATAAAACAAATGAACAGGTAAATAAAATTAAAAATAAAATTCAGGAAATAAGAAATTTATTTCAATTGTATGCAGTCTGAAGCTAAATTTAGCTTTGCCCTGCACTAGATTTGGAGGCTCATTTAGCCCTCCAAAGATCATAATAACATTCAAAAGTGCTCAATGAAAACCAAAAAGAATACGATCAAAAATAAGAATAAGATTCTAAATATATTCCGTTGGCTAAATCCAAATCTATACGATTAGTTTGTAAAGATCTCAATATGAAACGCAAGATTTTAGAACAAATTAATTTGAACTTTTAAAACTTTCCAAAATTCAACACATGAGAAGAAAATCAAAGATTTAATCGTAGCAATATTATCTCAAATTCTAAAAAAAAATTATCAAGCTATTCCACTCACAGAAAATAAAAAATCTTGAAACATTCAACTAATTCAAGGATATATATATAGAGATGCATTGAATACATTATAAAATATGCCAGAAATTTCAAAACTGAAAACAATTTTGAAGAAAACTATACAAAGCATCATTCTATCATCAATATCAAACCTTAACAGATACATAGCATTCACAGAAGTTTTAAGCTTTAAATATTCAACTGATGCAAGTATACATATCAACTTTATTGAATTTGCCGTAAAATATATCAAATACTTAAAAAGGATAAATTATTATCGAAATATTTTAAACAAAGCATCAATCTTAATACAAATTTTAAAGAAATTTACCAAGCTATAGCACTGACAAAAGTTCAGAACACCGACTAATGTAAAAATATATAAAGAGATTTATTAAATATCTTTCTGTACATATTATTTATCTGCATTATATATATATATAAATGAATGCTTATAAATATTCTCCGGTATAAACTAAAAACTATACACTTAGTTTTCTATTTTTTTTTTTTAGCCTAAGTTGCTTTTTGTTTGACCTTTTGTCTAGTTAAAAAAATTACAAACTTATGAAAATTTGTTCTGTTTTAATTAAACAAAAACCTTCTTTTGCCATCTGGTGGCTTGAATATTAATTTAAATAATTAACAAATTAATTGTATTAAACTTAATTGCTTCAATTAACCTTAATTTAATTTAATAGTTAAAAAAATTCAACTTTTCAAGCTTATGCGATTATAATATTTTTTATTATATTTTAATTTTTTCAAATATTCCGTTATTTAGTTATACACTTTCTAAATTTTTTTCGTTTACAAATTGCTATTCACGATATTTTTTTCTTTTCAATTTGTCAACCCACAGTTCTTAGTCACGATCAGTGTTTTTGAATCTGCAATTGAGATTTCCTTTTGACTCCTTTGCACTTTTCATTCCCTTCTTTTTATATACCAAAAAAAAATGTCAAAAAGTGTCAATATCTAGAAAAAAAGTTTCTTAGTGTACTTTTATTTTAACAGAGCGTTTGTTCAAAATATAAGTTAATTGGAAACACGAAAAATACAGTAATATTATAAATTTAAGATAATGTATATATTAGTGAATATTGCAATTCCATGAAAAATAAAAAATAAAAAATGTTTGATTTTCTGCAGGGGCAGCCAATCAGCATGTTTCAGGTCAGTTCATTTGAAAAGAGGAAAGATCAACACTGCGGGATCAGTAAACAGGAGTCTTTCTTCTAGGAAATTAGCCAGCCACGAGTAATTCCCCAACCTCAACAAAAAAAAAAACTCTTAGATAACAGGAGTGTGGTTATGCGGGATCAGTGAGATAGGGAGTCTTTCTTCCCAGTTTTAAATATCGGAATTTTACGATTTTTATGCAGATCGAAGAAGGTAATTTAGCAATAAAGTCTTCTGCCCGACCCTTGATCCAGTGGCAACGTGCTCAGCTAGCGTGGAGGAGTTTCTTTTAAATCTGTTGATGGCTTTTTTGTAGCCACTGCTTTCAAGAACAAGGTTGTGGCAATGTGAGTAAAGCATCTGGCACATAGGTATGGGGGTGAGGTATGGGAATAAAGAAGAGCAAGCTGAGTGATCTGGTAAGATAAAAGTGCCTTCCGTTGTAGAGGTAATGGATGCAGTCTACCCGGCTATTTTTCCAAATTATCACAATTTAAATTGGTTGCGAGAGAGGGCTATTCAGTAGAAATCTAGAATATTGTACCCCTGAGGAAGTCGCCAATCTTACCTCTCGAACCCATTAAATTTCTCTGCGTTTTTGTGATGATTTTTTTTAATGCAGTTGACATAGTTAAGGTTTTTGTGGCAACCGTCACTTGAATTCGCACGTTGGCGTAATAACAACTTTTGGCGAGATAGCGTTTTACAAAGTCACCGAACTTCGGCAGCATTTTGTTTGTTTACTTGGCGACTTGACATCCCAGTGATGGATTTTGACGTAATATCGTTTTACTGTTAAAAGTAACAGCGACATTCATTATTGTTGATAACTTATAATTATCCTATTGTGTTTAAGGGGTATATTTCTTTTTAATACGCTTTTATTAGTTTCGCCTGTATGTTTGTTTGCATGTATGCAAGTGACTCTTTGGGCTTGATTTTTGCCATACTTTAGCGATCCGATTTAATTAAAACGTTGTAGACTTAACAAGGACCGACAGCACTAAAATATTTTGATAAGTTTATTATCTCATCATGATTAGGATCGCCAGGATTAATGATCAAACACACAGTCTTTGAAAAATCATCTTGATCGGCGATCATTTTTCCCCTGGAGATCTGCTTCTCCTCATACATTATATAAGCTGCAAAGAGACATTTACAGACATCTTTCAGATATTCAAACCTACGTGGGACAGCGGCACAACGGATAACGCGCATGATTAGGAGATTCCCTGTTCGAATCCCGGCTGGCTCGACCTATTCGCATTTAGCCTTTGTTTTACTCACAATTAAATATTGTAAGAACCAGTCCTCCGTACCTGGACCTCATTTAAATATTACAGTTTAAAAAAACTAAAAAAACACGCTTTTAGAGTTAATCAAACTAAAAAGTAAAAAATAATTGTTAGCATAAGAATAAAATGACTGACGAGAAAATGAATGTCACTGTTCTAAAAAGCGTGGGGGGCTTTGTATGACATTTTTTAAACTAACTCTGCTTTTCCGAATGAAACTAGTGAAAAATTATAACGATTGATATCGAGCACCCCACGCTTTTAGAACAGTGACATTCATTTTCTCGTCAGTCATTTTATTCTTATGTTAACAATTATTTTTTACTTTTTTAGTTTGATTAACTCTAAAAAGAGTTTTTTTAGTTTTTAAACTATTCATTTATTATTATTATTATTATTTTTTTGATGAATCCAGGAGTGGCAGATGACGCCACCTCCCGTACCCACGATGAGGGTCCGTCGAGGGTGCACTCCAAAAGAAAACCGGTCAGTTTGGTGGGGGTGAAAAGAAGACCTCTTTGAGTTTTGCGGGAAGAAAGTGAGACCCCGTTGTGAAAGAAGGAGAGAGGGGAACTGTCTGGAACAGGGCGTGGGCCTGGTCACTAAATTTTTTTTGCTGCGAGACAGACTACATGGATAATCTGTATTAATCGACCTTTTTGCTGCGAGCACCTTTTATATAGGTTTTGAGGCTACTGGTAATATACCTGGCCTACACACAGATAGGAATATTTCTCCTAAGGTATGGGAAAAAATATGATTATTTCTCTATAAATATTTTTTTATTAATTCTGTTTTTGTGTGCCAATTTAAAATCCTGTTAAAATCCTAAATTTAAGTGTAATCATTGTATATTAGTATTCATTAAAAGTAAAATTAATTAGTTTGTTTGTTTTTAGTATTAATTTTTTCGTATTTATTTTAAATGTCTTTTATTAATGTTTTAAATTATTTGGCCGTCCTGCGAGTATCATTTCGGCATCATTTCTATGTAACATTTCTAGTAACGGCATCATTTCTATGTCGGTTCTAACAATTATTATTTTTACTTGGCGACTTCCTGGCGATGCATTTGATACAAAGGCTATAGGATTCTAGATTTTACCGGCTGTTGCAAAATGTTTCGAAACAAATTGCCATTTTAACAGGCACAGACACTGAATACAAAATCTTTCTATAGTGTAGTAGATACCGACGAGGTCGTCAATTTCCACCAGAGTTCCTAAACTCTTTTTTCATGTTGCTGGATTGCCACGCCATCGCTTTTTAACTTAGAGTGGATTCTAAATAATTTTACTATATAGCAAGATAGAGAAATTTATTCGAAAAACATGTGTGCAATATAGAAACTGAATACAAATTAGTGAATATTAAATTAATTTTTGTGATAAAAACACAGATCTTGTATAAAGGTTATTAAATTATTGTTAGTATATAGCGATTGTAATTAACCGGCAGATCGTGAAGTCACACATCCATCGAAATGGCGAGATCCGACAATATGCTACAAAGCATTTAAAAATGATTTGTGAATTTTTTTTGCATGTACGCATATTTTTTGTGTTTCAGTTTCTCAACTGTGTCATTTTTTCACCTTGAGCAGGAATTCTGTACTTTCTCAAGTAAAATCATTCCAAAGCTATATTTGTTCAGTTCAATTTTAGTTCCCACCTCTACAATAATTAATTTTCCAATTATAAAATGTATATACATGGCAGAAATAAAAATGCATGGAAGTTTTCCCAGTAATTTATATTTTTATGCCTGCTGGATTATATGCCAATGCGGTGAATTGGAGAAATAACACATGAGTTTTTAAGCCAACGGATTTTCCATTACTGATAAAACCATGTTAAAAACTACACATCTACTTTCAAAAACTTCTACTTTCTTTTTTCGAAAGGCCTAGCCGCTTTGAGTCAATTATTGACTGTAAGGTTAGATGTCTTTTTATAATTCTAGATTTGCTGTGTTTCTAATTCTTGCATGGATAGTTTCTAATTCTTACTGTATAATGTAGTTTATTCATTACAGGAAAAGAATATAGGTTAAAAATATTTGGGTTGCAGAGTTATACGAGGCACAATAATCTATGAAGACACATTACAGAATTATACCGTTTGTATGTTTTATTCTGATTGAAAATCTACATATGATCATGATTTATATTTTCAAACCATTTTAGTACATTTAACTAATATTATTTTAATTAAATGTGTGGCTTGATGTTTACTTACAAAATGTAACTGTAACTGTAGTGGATTTAGTAATGCAGAAATGATCGTGTTTCCAATTCCCTCCTTTTCAGTTCATATATATATATATATATATATATATATATATATATCCTCCGGAATATATTCTCCATGTTCCAATATGTGTGCATACAAAATTTCATGGATATCGTTTGAAATGTCTATAAGATGAAATGCCACAGCACCCTCTGGTGGCAAAAGTAATCATAAAGGGATAGCGCGAACCTATTTTCCTTACTCGAATATATAATATTGCCCATTTTCATAGCAATGGGTTGAACAGTATAGAAGCTGATAGACTGCAGCACCCTCTGGTGGCGACTCACAACAAAGGGGATAGCCTAAAAACATTCTCCATGTTGTGTCAAACAGACAAAAAAATGTTCATAAAAAAATCGGTTCTGCCGTTTAGGAGGGAGTTGTTTACGATGCGTACATCAAGACAGAATTTATATTTGAATTATATTTGATTTGAAGAATATTGAATTTATATTTTTATTTGAAAATACAGGGGATTATAATCCACTTTCAAAATGCTGTAAAAAAGAATCACTCTTCGCAATGAGTTCAACTATGAACTGAAGATATTTCAAGAAAGGGAAACGGAACGGTATAAAAAAAAAAGTTCCAAAGTGCATGAATAGAGGGGCTCTGTAGCGGCCTAAAGAAAGTGAATTCGGCAGCCAATGATAGTTTGAATCGAAATGGCAACGTATTTGGCATGAGTTGCACATAAAACCAACTGGAGTGCTCAATGTTCTTGATTGTTTCAGGTTTTCGACGGAAAAAATGAAAGTCATTCATCAGTTGTGACACTGTTATTGGAAAGCCCATCCACGACAAAGCCATACTCAATTGCAGGGGGAAAAAACGGGGAACTTTTTTGGATGCCGTACCGTTTCTCTCTACTTCCAGTATTTCCAGTTTAAATGTGAACTCATTACGACGACTGGTTCTTTTTCTTATAGCATTTTGAAAGTGGGGCTTTAATTATAATCACCCTGTACATGTGTCAATGTGTATGTTAAATATGTATTCATGTGCTGATTATTATTACACGGAACTTTCAAGTAAAATTGATTTATTTCTTTAAAATATTATATGTGTAATTTATTTTATATTGTGTTACATACTTTTGAAAAATTCAAAAGGACGTAACAGTTTCCCAGCCTGCGCACTACAGTATTACTTTAAACTGTAAACGATAAAACATTATTTTTAAAATTTGCATTTCAGATACATATTTAAATATAAATTGGTAGAACCCGTATTTGACATATATGGATCTCGCAAAAATAATCATGAGATAAAGAAATATTGAACGCCCATTTTATTTAAGGAATGTGGTCTAAACTTGTATTCAAAAATAGTTTTCAACTCATGTTTCTGTTGGTTTTAGTACGTTGTATCTTTAATTAATTTAAAAACACGCAAGTTTCTTTTGGATTAATAGTTACTCTCATAATCAATTGCAAACTTAATAAATTTCTGTCCAAGATATTTTTCAGTAACAACATGTAAACATCTTTTAATTACTTTTTATAATTACAATTTGTATTTTTTTTCTTACACAGCTAAACAGCTGTAAAAAAACTCTCATAAAACAATTTAAAAATTCTGCTATTCATTCAAATGTATGCGATTACTTATTTCTAGTTATTTAATTTGCTAGTAATTTTCTAATTAGTTTTTGAGCACATCTTTTTATTAATTCTCCAGACGAAAAAAATATATTTGTTTCTGAAGCCGCATTCTCATAACAAATAAATAAAAGCGATTCAACGTCGCGGGGGAAGGGAGAGGGAAGAGAAGGGGGGCATTTCAAGAGATTTTCTTTCTGCTCCCTTCCCACGGCAGCAGAAATGCTTTTGTGCACCAAGAAACTTTTGATAAAAATATTTCCTTTCTTCTTATTGGCTTAGTAGAATGTTTTATTTTTTATATCCACCGTTTAAGCTTCTTTCTTTTTATTTTGTTATGTCTCTCAATACAGAAAGATCATTTTTTTCTTTCTAATGCAGCTGGCAAACACGGACGTCTTGGATGCCTTAAGGCAAGTGCTACAGACGTACTCACTTTGCATTACCCAAGGGGCGCGTGTAACTTGAAGATAAGTTACGGACGCGGAGTAACAATGCCCCCAGCAACGCTCTACGATCCTATTAGACCGGGACCTACTTTAAGTGGATTCCGAATCACTACAAACAACCATGGCACCGCCAGACTCGAATCCGAAACCTGGGGTACCGAGCGCCAGAGCGCTAGCCACTCGGCCATTCAGGCTCTATACAGAAAGATCATAAATAAAATAAATCAAAACGCAAAAGAGAATTTTTATGAAATTTATTTATACCTAAATTCCCATTTATTTGAGTTTTTCATTGATTTTAGCGAACGTTGCCATTGTCATAAGCTATTCTAAGTATCTTAATTGCAATTTTAAAATGTTTATTACATAGAAGCTGATTTGAAACTCATGAAAATTTGTGACTCTTTTCCAAAAGTCTGTTGGATCCTAAGATGTATTCAACAAACTCTCACAAAACTGGTTAGCAACAATTTGTGTAACTACATTTAACAACGATTAGCTGTAGTTGCATTTAACTACAATTAGTACTACAATTAGCTGTAGCTACGATTAACTACAATTAGCTGTAGCTACAGTTAACTATAATGAGTGACTACACTGTTATCCATTCAAAATACAAGATATATCGAAACAAAATTTATTAAACAAATAACACAAAATTGAAATTATTATATCACAAACGTGAACCATTACAAACCTCCATGGCACCAATTGGATTCGAACCTTGTGGCGGCGAGCGCCAGAGCGCAAGCCAGTCGGCCCCCTCACGCCCCTATCATCAAAAGTAAAATAAATTAAAGCATTGAATCCAATGACTAACTAACATTTCAATTACATCGGTCGACATTTTTCATTCGCTGTCAAGTGTCACGGCAATTTCTGTCTCAGACACTTCTGTCTGCTACGAAAATATTCGTGTATTTTACTGAAAAAACATTTTGCCACCGTAAAGAAAAAGATGTTAATCTGGGTATGAAGAGCGGAGACATTACGAAGAAGATGGATGTGGACAGAATAGGGAAAAAAGCGTCGGCAAACGCAATTTCATGAAACACTAAAAACAGACCCTCTACAAAAAAAAAAGACAAAAAAAAAAAAAAAAAAAAAAGCCCTTTCCTCCCGCTAGTGAATAACAAAACCAGCGTAAAAAAGGGTCCACCTTTTATGTTGCTTTTCTTCGACAGCATTTTTTCGCTTTACTGTTATCCCGGTGCCCTCAATTTTCATGCGGAGTTTGTACACAATTGGGCAATTACACGCGGTTAAGAATGATTTGTGGGACACTCACTTGGTTTAGTATTGGTCTTTTAATTAAATGTTGGAGTATCGTAAAAAGAGATATTTTTATATGCCTTTCTAATTATAAATCACTACTTTTACGTGCATTTAGATGGCAGTGTATTGCAGCTATCACTTACAAAGACAATTTTTGATCATTTAACAAAACTGGCTTTAAATATTTTAGACCTTATTTCTAAAAAAAAAAAATGACAGCTTATCTTATTACTTTTTACATAAGGCATTCGATGATTCGGCACATTTTATAATATTACGCAGGCCGAATCGTTTGATTAGAGATTTTCTAGTTTGGATTGGTTTGCAGCTCTACGGTTATCTTGTGCACACTTTAGGCTAATTAGAGACGCACCTACAGTTTGACGCGGATTTCGAACCCTTCACAAACCATTCGAAGTTTGCAGCCGATTGGCCTTAAGGCCGCCATCTGGTTAAGGATTTTGTAGCGTCGATTCGGGAGAATGTTGGTCTTCACCGCGATCTTAGGACACAGCTCCACTCGCTTATTGCAACTGCCAGTTTATATTTCAGTACAGCCTCGTCTCGTAATCTTGGCCCACTATTGATGATGATGAGAGATGTTTTTTTACGGGGTAAGATTATCAGCCCTACGCTCTACAAGTCCTATTATACTGTGACCTACGGCTGAGATTCGAACCACTCTAACCACTACGGAACCCTATGGCACTGAGCGTTAGCCACTCGGTCATCAGTCCCCTCTGAGGTTTGAACGGGTTACACTGGTGAAAGGATGCCGGTAAGGACAATTTTTTTTTAAATCAACCGTCTGCGTTCTTTTGTCGACTCCGTTCCAGGAATGTTCATTCTTCAGTGAATAACAAATTCGTTCAGCACACCACGAGGGAGCGATAAGACAAAAGGAAGCGCTCGTTGTCTGGCAACAATGCAGCCCCCCCTTCAAAAGTCATCCGACAACGCCATTCGAAGCTCATTCTTTTCCATTTTTTTTTTTACCTTCATTGAAAATGGCAACGAATTTTCAAATACCATAAATTAAAGCTTGCATTATATTATAGATAACGCCCTAAAGATGAGTTAAAAATGCATACACTGATATGGAATGTGCCCACAACGTATGTATATAAAAATATTTTATTCTCTTTGTATTATATTTGAAAGAATTACCTTAATGAGTTCAGCACTCACTAGTTTTATAATGCAAAATAAACTGGATAAGAATAAACAATGTTAGTTGAATATATGTTACAGATTCTAAATTTTTAATACACTTCGAAAGAATATTTAATTATAACTTGCAGAGGTAATTTAAAATGACCAAAACAATTTGTTGTTGACCTCATTGTTCAGACTTACTTATTAGCCATAAATATAAAAGTATATTTTTAGAATGTGTAAATATAAAATCTTAATTAGAACAATTTAAAAGTTGAATTTTATAATTTTCATTCCAGAAACTCAATGCAATTGTGCAACTAATGCAGAAGTTTTAACTAAACATTATTTATCTGTTCAGCTAATGTTTTTATCAACAACTATGCTGTAGCATTTTTCCCTGAGAAGAGTTGTAGCATTTCATTCTCAGGAGAGAGGAATGTGCATTCTTTAACAAAGCACGCAATAACAATCTATTACTCAAATTTGACAGCAGACAAGAAGTATTGTGAACAGTTATATTACATGCAGTTAGTGTTTTGATACTAATGAGAATAACCTGCCACTCAAATCGGATAGCCGATATTCAGTGTCATGGATAATAAAACCGCATGAAATTAGCGATTGTCTGTGCGACCTTCACAAGTCGAAACAACTATAGATGGCATATGGACTACACCATGAGTTGTTGCATCATGATGGGTGATAGACCATGGGCTGGAGAAAATGTCTACTTCAATGAGAAGTGAGGGACCCTACCTCTTGACGGATTATCTTAAAAGGAGCTTTTTGGAGAAGAAAAAGTGGAGAGTTTTGTGACGAGTTTAACAGCAGTATTGTTTTTCTCCTTTTCTGCGAAGAGATTGAACAGGCCGGATTTTTCGCCTGTTTGCAAAGTGAGACCTTGTGGCATCGTGTATCAACTGTGTGATGATTAAGGTCTGCAGCAGATGTGTTTTGAGATTGGACGTAGACTCGAGAACTCTGAACGTTAAATCAGCTTACGTTGATGACGTTAAATCATCTTAAAAAGCTTATTGTAAGAAATCAGTCGTAACTGGTGTTTAAACTTCCATTCATTGCATTACATAAAATATTTGGATTGCTTGCTTTTGTCTCTCTACAGTCATTGTGTGCACCCTTTAGACCAAAATCCACAGTTTAACGTGCATTCCGAACCACGCACAAACATGCATGCCATAGCCAGGATTTGATACCAGCGGCCACAGCGGCAGTGTGATATCAAAATAATATTAGCAGGATTTCGTTTAGATTATTGGAACTTTGGTTTGGTCTGCAGCTCTGCGATCGTTTTGTGCACACTTTAGGCTAATTAAACCATGACCTATAGTTTAACGTGGATTCCGAAATACTAACAAACATCCATGCTACCGTCAGGATTCGAACCTGAAGCCTATGGTATCAAAAGCCGGATAACTAACCAATTGGCCATTAAGCCGCGGTTATCGGAATAGAAAATACAGAATTTCTCAAATATATGTAAAATTGGGGCTATTAAATAAATTAACAACGTAGTATAATGAACGAAACACCTAACATATTTTCCTAATCTAAAGATTTTAATGTATCTTGCAAAGTTAAATACAACAGCAGAGATGGGTTAAATCAATAATCTTTCCATGTTAATTAAGTAACTATTACTTCAGTGCAAGCTTTTATCAAATATAAAAAGGTAACATTACATAGTAAATGAAGGATCATTAGAAATAAGCATACTGTACGGCTTCAAGAAAAGGGCCGCTTTAAGGTTCATGGGAACACTTTAATTTTATTCATAATCACCAAATACAAATCACAAATACAGATCTTTGAATTAATGTAGAATAATTTATTATAATGTACAGAATACATTATTATAATGTATTCTTTACCAAAAATGGAAATTGAAGATTTAAATATGATTCGCAAATGCACGATTAAATCACGAGTGCATTTCTCTTCCCAAATCGGAGATTTTCAGAGTTCTCGAATCTACGCCAAAAAATCTAATTGCCTGATCTGGGCAGATCTGAATTATCACTCGGCGCGATTCACGAAACCACAAGGGGCTCACTTTGAAAACAGACGGAAAACTCCGGCCTATTCAGTCACTTCAGAGACTTCACTTCTTCACCAAAAATGTCCTTTTAGGACAATTCTTTAAGGGGAGGAGGGGGGATCAGCTTCCCTCACTTCTCATTGGAGTAGACATTTCTCAGCTCGTCGTCTATCACCCACCCCGATGGAACAACTCATGGTATAGCTTATATTCAATTTGTAGGCTTCGAACTGAAGGTCGTACACAGTGATGAGTTGTTACATACTTATTACATACTTGTCAAATAACAAACCTTCCTCACTACTGGGAATGGAATGCCAAAACTCTCCTCGTGTGTAAAAAATGCTACAATACATATGTACAATAATTATCCTACAAATACGTAGCCATTTATTATTTTTAACGTAATCCAATTTGTTTCTATATATGGTAAATGTTAGACATGAAAGACGCATTTCAATTCCATTGCCAATTCCTTACGTAAGTAAATCATTTCACACTATTTCATGTATTCATTATTGAAATTTACCACAAAGTCGACTTTTTTTCCCACATCAGTTTATTTCAATGGAATAATCACACATCAGTTTATGCAAACACATCAGAGTTTGTCCCACATCAGTTTATGCAAATTATTAAGTCGGGCAGAGAAGAATATCCACAAGATAAGAAACGTTTCGTGTTTGGTGCGATCCATTCGTATTCAAGACCAAAAACTATATTTATCGCTTATTGAAATACTATTATCCAGGCCTTGATTAAAATTAGATTTTTTTTTATGGAATTCACTCCATTAATTTTTTTTTTTTTCACTTTTCTTATATGAATTATTTATGAAAGCAAAATAATGAGGAGGACATTCTTTGGGAAAGATTGGAAAATAGTTGGTATGCATGCTTCAAGTGATGAATAGATTATACGATGAAATAGATATCGTGCTGCATATATTATTCTCCTTACTTTAATTGCGCCTCGACAAATTTAACTGAGTAGGGAGACTATTATTTTGAAATATAAATCCGAGCACTTCTATACATTCATAAGTTCTCTGCTTTTGTGACTTACAAGTGCAGAGTCCCACTTTCAAAATGCCGTAAAAGAAAGGAACCACTCGTCACAATGAGTTCAAACTTGAACTAAGGATACTGGAAGAAGGGGAAACGTACGGCATCAAAAAAGGTCCAATGTGTATAAATAGAGGGCGTTTTAAGCTGCATAAAGTAGGTGAATTCGGCTGCTAGTGAGAATCGAAATGACAACGTATTTGGCATGAGTTGCACATGAAACCAATTATAGTGTTCCACGTGCTCGATTGTTTCGGTTTTCTGATGGGAAAAATGGCTTCCAAGTCATTCAACAGTTGTGACACTGTGAGTGGAAAGCCCATCCACCACGGCAAGGTCCTACTCAATTGGATGGGAAAATCGGTAAACTGATTTTGGAATTTTTTTGGATGCCATACCGTTTCCCCCTTCCTCGAGTATCTTCAGTTCAACTTCGTACTAATTGTGACGAGTGTTTCTTTTTTTCTTTTTTACAGCATTTTGAAAGTGTGACTTTAATTATAATCTCCCTACTTTAATTTTGACTCTCGAAATTTAATTGAGTAAGGCCACTATTATTTCGAAGCATAAATCCAAGCACTTCTATGCATTCATAAAGTTCTCTGCTGTACCTAATAAAATAAAGTTACTTTTTATTTTAACTCTTATAAGTAATAGAGGCATATAAGACTGTTTGTCCTATAACAGTATATACTCAATACTTCAGAGAAAATAAGAGAGAACATATCTTGAGCAAAGATTTCCGCAACTCTTTGAGACAACATGTGTGATTCAATCTGAAACCGAAGACTTTCTTTTGAAGGACGTCTATGGAGATCCTATTGAATTATGGTAAACTAGGGACGCCTTTAAAATTGGCTTTCGCATGATATTTTTAAGTTATGTGGCATCGGAAATCACAATTTAGACAATACAGCACCAGAATTAGGCCCGTGTCAGAAGGACTCCAGAATTCTTCTGAAATCCCTGCCGATTCTGATACTGCAGGAATCAAATAGAACTTCCTAATCAATTAAATTTCATAAAGTGTTATTAAACAAAAAGGTTCAACTGTTTCGCTACTGAATAAACAAAACGCAAAGGATCCATAGAAAGAAACATAAAAAAGGCAGAGTAGCAACAAGAGAGTCAATATTTATGAATCCCATTTAAAAACGGGAATAACAATGGAATTAATTAAGAAGTAAAGCAGAGCGCAGTTTCGAAGAAGCGAAAAGCCGAAAGATAAAAAGACATCGAAGTGGGTTTTTGTTTTTATCAAAATGCTTGTATTGTGAATCATTGTGTATCCCGCATATTTTTACTTCTGCGACTTGAAAATTATATTTGATAGGATTTCGCTATTTTCCTTCTTTTGGATATTTAATATTGCGCTTGCTTTTTTGTATTAAATTCTGAACAAAATTGTCGATGCATAAAGCTGGAAATAGTCAATATGAGGGAAGTGTTTTATTATACAATATTGTGTGACACATATGTAATTAAAACTAGCACAATCCGGTAAACGTTGTCCTGCCAAAAAAAAAAAAATGCATTGTATAAAAATTACCTATTGGGAATACATTTTCCATGCTCCAATATATTGGCATACTCATTTTCATGGATGTCGTTTGAACGGTCTATAAGATGAAATGCTGCAGCACCCTCTGGTGGCAAGTCACACTCAAGTGTATAGCGCGAACCTAATTTCCATACTCGAATACACATTATTACCTCTTTTTATAGCGATGGGTTGAATGGCATTTGAAGTGGATAAACTGCTACACCCTCTGGTGGCGACTTACAACAAAGGGAATAGCATAAAAAAAAATTATCCACGTTTTGTCAAACACACACAAAAATATTTCATCAAAATCAGTCCAGTCGTTCAGGAGGAGTTCAGTGACAGACACAGGAACAGAATAATTATATAAAGACAATGATTATTTCAGTCCAACAATTTTTGCATGCTTAGAAATATACAGTATTTCTACACAGCAGCAAATATATAGCATTTCTTTTTTCTATATATTTTTAAAATAGATGTCTCCAAAATTGCAATGGGACATTAAGAATTTTATAAAGCGTTAATATATATATATATATATGTTGTTTTCGAATGCTCGGCAGTTTGAAATAAATCATTCCTCATTAGAACGACAGAGTGGTAGCAGATTCAGCGTTAACAGGGTTGTCTACTACTCTACATCTGTGATGTGCCACGGAAATTATATATGAACATTCCTAGAAATATCAGGCGGATTTTAATACCTTCCATTCTGAAATTTTTTTATAAAGATATGACTTTTAGGGGAGGGGGAGGGGAGACGACAGACGACTCCCTTTGTAACTTTATTCATAACAATGTATTTTTAATAATCTTAACGGTATAGTATTTGCACTCCTTTAAAAGACATTCTTGTGTTCTAAATTTTCTTATAAGAATAAGGTTCCAAACAAGTAAGATAAACAAGTAACAGGTGAACAGTTACCAAAGTTTCCTAGAATAACTTAAAATAAGCAAAAGAAAATAGTATGTTTCAATCACAAAGACGTTATATTTATTATACATTAAATATTAGTTGTTCTCAACAATAAAATGGCTTCTGCAAGATCTTCTTTCATTGTGAATCTGAGACAACTTTCTAATAAGCCTCACTGCTGAGAAGGAAATTAATATTTTGAAGTTGATAAAAATAATGATTCATTTTAAAAAATGATGATTTATCTTTTAACAATATATTTGCTATCAAATTTTTAGGTTAGAAATATAGCAAAAGGATAAAATGTCAAGAGAACAATTAAGTGCATTATTTCGTTTACTAATTTATATAGTTAGCTATAGTTCGGGTAAATATTATCTATTTATTCTGAAATATTATATATTGTATCATCTATTTTTAAATTGAAATAAAAAATGAAAACTTTTCGTTAACAAGTATTTTTAAAAATGAACATCAAAGTAATATTACAAAAACGCAATACAACACGATGAAACGAAAGAATTGCTAAAAGAGAGTATTTTTGAAAACATTAAATAGAAAATGAGTAATGTGATTACAGTGATTAAGGATAAGTCTGGTTGTTCCCCCGAAAAAAAAAAAAAAAAAAAAAACACCTTCCTTTTTGTTTCTGAGGGTGCAATGTTTCTTTCGAATAATCTGTTTTTCTCTTTAAGGCGAAATCTAATTACTGCAGCTCAAATTCTGCAATAATGCGTTTTTTAAATAGCAACAAATTTCTCGTGAATAACTCGAGGACGTCGTCGAAGATAATTTTGTTAATTTACTTCCATAAATTAAACAAGCAGGTGATGCTTTTACGAAATAAGTTCTTGTGCTTTATTCAGGAAATCAGAGTTCATGCGAGTTTTGCAGAACTTTTAATTAAATTTATAAGAAGAAAACATTTACTGTTCGTTTGAGTGGTAAGAATACTTTTCATCATCACATTAGTTGATAGTTATGTCTCTGGTTATATGAAATATGGAATATAATTTATAAAGATGGCAGTACTCTATTTTTTTAGTTGTTGTAACATATGGCTTTATTGGAAATCACTCCATTACAATAAGGATCCCACAGAAAGAAGGAATAAGCAGAACGAAGCAAACACATAGCAATCGAAACTTGTCGATACACACACACACACACACACACATACACCACAAAAGTCAAAGGGGAAAGGGAGTAAATAAAGGGGGTGGGCAATTTGTTTTAGTCCATGAGGACCCTGGACTTCCAATACAATTGCAAGACTTCTCCCTGGCGCTGAGCCTCCCTGTTCGGTCCTGGACATTTCAAAAGTTGTTCTGAATTCATCGTTCCAGCTCCACATACTGGACAAGCATTCGAGGAGAGGATATCTAGCATGTCTAGGTGTTCCGAAAGACAATCGTGTCCGGTTCTTAATCGAAAGTTGGCAACCGCCTATTTTGCGTGGTCTAGTGTTAAAGGTTTTCCAACTGTATTCAATAGTGTGCCACTTTTTGCCTTCAGATTGAGTTATGAGATTATCTTTCAGTTTCTTAAAAAATTTCTCTGTGAATATATTTCTTGAAAGATTCTGGTGGAACTTGTTTCTTTCCATTATTCACATGGGTTTCCTTTCTTTGCAAGTGAATCTACAGCTTCGTTACCTTTAATTCCTACGAGTGATGGTATCCACGGGAATACAATTCTCTTGGCTTTAGTTCTTAAATATTTAATATCTTTCTTAAATTGAGTTCTTAATTCTATTTTTAGTAGAAATGTGCAATTCCTATTCGTAATAAAGAATAATAATTTAAAATGAACTATGTTTTAATGGCAATATAAAGTATTATACATCAATTTTGTTGTACTGATCAGCTGGAGCATCAACCTTACCGACAAATGTATATCATACTTTTGTTACATGGTTTTGGCATCTTTAAATTGTATGATATAAGTCAAATAGGTTTGGAGCTTTACCTTGATGCCTGCAAATAGATATTCGTACTTTTCTAATTGTTGTTATTATTAATTCCCCTGGTGCCAGAAAGCCTACACCAGGTTCAAAGGACCCCGTGGCAGGCGAGTGGTCTACGCCTAATGGTAATATGCAGCCTCACTTTAGCGAGGAACCACGAGGGTTAAAGACTGACTCAATTTTTTGTATTAATTTTTAGCTGATCAAAGACTTGACAACAGAAGCAATGAAATAAATCTTTTGGCAAAATAAGATTAAAAGTTATAAATAAAAATAATTCTGTATATATGCTATACCAATGCAAAAAACATTCAAAAGCAAACAAAAAAAGTTAAAAAAGGAAATCAATCATAAAAATTTCATATGTTTATCATTTTAACTTCAATAAAATGTATGAAATATTTTTATATATTAAATATCAGTAACGACAATATTTAAACTAAATAGTTGGTAAATTTCAATTAAATTTGAAATTATAGGGTTGTTATTTAATAAAATTTAATAATGACATTATTTTTGATATTTTTAGTTAAGCATATGATAAAATAAAAATTAAATGCAGAAAAAAAAGTGGGGAGACACAAATATATATATATATATATATATAATAAAATTAAATAAAATATTTAAATAAATAACTAATAATAAATACGTAATTATATTAATTAGATAAAATAAAATGAAATAAACTGAAAGTAAGATTACTATTTAGAGTAGTTTTATTGTTGAGATCTTTCAAAATTCAATTATTTTTGAATTTAAAAGAGAGTATATTATGGAATTAAATGAAATGAAGGAAATTAAAAAAAATAATTAATTTCAGATAAAATATCAGTATATGTAATTATAAATAACAAAAAATTCAAAAATTATATGTTAAAATTTAAAAAATAATTAATTTAGTTTGAAGAATGCTTCTAACATTCTAAATAAAATATTAAATAAAACAGTATTTCAAAATCTTTTTATTCAAATTTTTTTTTTATCAATTAAACATAATCTATTTCAAAAACTCCAGTCGTAATTATGTCTACAATTATGAAGGATAATGTAATCAAAAAGTTTTGAACTTACAATTTTACAACAAATATTTGTACGAATAATGCATGACACGATATTTAATTGCTTGATATGAAATAAATTCAAGCTCTTACCATTATAATTACAATTATATTAGTATAATAAATTGAAATAACTGAATATCAATAACAAAAATTTAATATTTCTTTCTTAGAAATTTTTGATCAGGATAATAAATTCTCTTATTGAAATAGATGGATTCGAAATCTAATATGAAATATAAGTATTTCATTCTTCTGCCCGCTGATCACGATGATGAAGTTCGGAATCGATTCGAGCCCAGAAGCGACCAGAAAACGAAAGCTCCGTTTTATCAATCATTTTGCAAGAGAAAAGGGGAAACTGCCATTTCAAGCGAAGAGCGAAAGGAAAAGAAGACGGCCGAAAACGAGACGAAGAGAGTGAGTGAGTCCATGCTCTCTAATATTACACCTGAAGGAGTCCATCTTTCTTATTTTTGGGGTCCATCTATTTCCCTCATCACGCGACAAAACAGAGATTCTACCTGTGCCACTGTATGAGATCCAACGTTCGCTGAGAGTCACTTTTTGTTTTATTCTATTTTTAGTCGAGAAAATTTATTTTCAACTAATTATTTTCTTTTTAGATACTGCTACACCACACCACATCACAGTGCCTAGAGCTGAGTGGCCCCTTTACAGTTCGGGAAGGATGTGGGCGAGAAGTCTGATTGGGCTCTGTGACGCTCTACGGTCTTCGAACCTGAAGCGTGTGACACCTAGCCACTCGGCCACCAGGCCCTCGTCTTTTTAGATACCAGGGTGCAGAGCTCTTTTATTCTTTGCATGTGCTTCTTGTCTTTTCATTTTGATTCTTGACTCCCAACCACCACATTTCTGCTTCTGCTAGTCTCCTGTTTTCCCAAATATGATTTTTCTGGAAAAAAAGAAACTACACTCGTTAAGGATGGCGGGGAAAAATATCATCTGTCTGAGTGGCCAGATTTCATTCGTTGTGCCTGAATTCTAAGATAAGTTGCCTAGAAAAGGAACGTCAAAGGTGAACCACCGATTTAAACTCAAGCGTTATTTTTAATGCAATGCACCTGACATGTTTTTTGGATTAGATTTTCATTCGCTTATTACCAGACTTTATTTATTGCTGAATTTTATCTCATCTTGCAAATGATGTTTTAATATTTTACCAATTGTTTATATATTAGCCAACATTTTCATTCGATCATTATCTATTATATGTATTTTATCTGATCATGCAATTAATATTTTAGTATTTTACCCGTTTATATATTGTTTGATTTTTACCTACCCACACTAATGCTAATTGTTTCACTTTTATTCTATCACGATATTGGGAAAGAGTACCGCTGATTGGCACCAAATCTGTCCCCCATGCCATAAAACCCCAATCAACCAACCTTAATTCAATTGAATGAAAGAATTGATGTTGAACTTAAAATGTATTTGTTAAATTGAGATACATTCTCAAATTTAGTAGTGGCGAAACATTCTCGTGTTCGCTACGATATTTATGAATCTCTTATTAAATTATCCACTGACATTATGGGTGCAGACAAACCAAATCAACTTGTCATTCCATTATAGTAAAACCTCTTTTGTTCCAGTGATTTCTGCAAACGAAAATAAAACTTTTGTAGCAAAGCAACTAAGGTTTTGAAAGGAGGAAAAACTTTCCAATTCAGAGAGAAGTTTGTTGAAACTTTTTTTTTTGCCGGACAGAAATCTAAAGCAGTTCATCTTCAATGTACTTTTCTGCGAAACTTATCGAGTCCCGTGTACAGAAAATTGTTTCATTTACCTGCGACATTCTGTTTGCTCGTTTCTCCTGAAAGAAACAGAACCAATTTCCCGGGAAGTGAATGGGCGTTTTTGTGTCCCTGAAAATTTGCACTTAGGCTTTACACTGACATACAAAGGTTGTGGAAGGAATTTATTCTGTACTTTACACTTCGAGGAGCAATTCAGATTGAGTAAAGAAATTGAAGGCTGTTTTTTATCTTTCTGACGGAAAAGCAATTACAAAATTTCAATGCTACAATTCAAAAAGTTTATTCATAAAAAACAAGTTTTTATTTTTTATTTTGAGCCAAACAAAAGTTCTTTTAATTAAGTAATAACTTTCGGGGCCTAATGACCGAGTGGTGCTTGGTACTACAGGTTTCGGAATCGAAACCCGCCGGTGCGTTGGATATTTGTAGTGGTTCAAAAGTCCACTTTAAACCATAGGTCCCGGTCTCGTAGGATCGTAGAGGTGGTGTGACTCGCGTCCGTAGCTTATCTTCAAGCTACACGTGCCCCTGCGTAGCGCTCAATGAATAACTGCGGTGCAGCCCTTGCAAGAGGAATAAAGATGAACTGTCTCTGTATTGAGAGCTGCATTAGAACAACAACGACAGTAATAACTTTCCCTACTGCTATCAGCTGTTTTTGAATTATTTTTAATGCAAAAGATTTATTTACATTAGTACTTTACTTAATATGCAATTTTAGCTGAATTGGATAGAAAACAATTTAAAATTATACATGCTTGTAAAAATACAGGGTGTTCCTGAATGAATGGGTTACTTTTTAAGAGTAGGTAAATTATGTATAAATAAGCGTTGTTGTTGAGATTTATTTCACTTGGCAGTCATCTGTACCAAGCCTATAAACCCGTATAGGGAGGAAACAACTTCTGTTGTGATGGAGCGCCTGTAGGTAGAAGTCTGACTCGGCTCCGTGATTCTCTGAAATTATGTTAGACCGTAACCTACGATTTAAAGTGGATTCGAACCATTATAAACACCCATGGGACACCCGAGAGTCGAACCCGAAATCTATGGCACCGAGCGCCAGACACTCGGCCATTCAGACCCATAAATAAACGTATTTTTGAATAGCAATTTGGGTCGGATTTGAAAAGTGTAAACGCAAAAATACGAATCGCCTGATGTAATGGTAAAAATTTACGTAACAATTACAGCAAATATTGAAATGTGCTACCACCAACATCTCTAGAATGTGTAGCAAGTTATTGGCTTACCTTTTCGAAGAGGCCAGGGGGTCAAAGAGTTGTTGCAGTTGCGATTGAAAGTTCTGCAATGATGTCCTCGTCACAATCAATTGGAGTCTCTTTGAAACTTGGAGATTGGTTTTGGCGTGGTTTGTCGCTCTACGGTCAATTTGTGCCATTTTGAGCTAATTAGACCGGGAACCACAGTTTGAAGGGGAATCCGAACCACTCACAAACATCCTTGACACCGCCAGGATTCGAGCCTAAAGCTTGTGGTACCAACAACCAAAGCACTAGCCAATTGGCCATCCGGTCACGGTGCTTTGGAGAGTGTCATAAGAAAAATAAAGTCTTGATAAATTGGATGAACATGCCTGAGAAGGGACTGGTCTATGTCGTCCGATCTATTGAGGACTAAACATGCAGGGAGGCAATTACGCACGTTAGAGCATAAATGGGCTTAATCCCCGTCGTGCCGAAATCATTTGGAAGCATTTCGAACGGCAACTGGACCCATTCCAATGGACTTGCTCCGTACAGCTTTATTGGGTTGCTAGAGTTCTTGGGGCGGATATCGCTACACTTTGAGGTAAAAAACAACAACATATAAATATCAAGCAATCTGCATTTGAGACTACACTGCTTCAAATCCCCTTTCATTAGCTGCCTCCTTCCAACTTTTATATGTTGCAATTAATCATTTACTCATTTTAGTTGTTTGCTTTTAAATTTCATTGAATGCTGCAGAAAAGACCTCCTGAATTTTATCCAGGCATGTGATTGAACAAAGAGCTCATGTTACCACACGTGCTCATAAGGTCTGTGTCTCTACCTGCATACTCCACTCACTGACAACAGAAATTGCTTGTAAGACTAGGGGCCTAGATATTGTTAAATTTTTAACTGTCGCAGAGTCCTAATGGCCGAAGGATTAGCACTCTGGCGGTGCCATGAATGTTTGTAGTGGTTCAAAACTCATTTTAATAAACCTAGGTCCCAGTCTCAAAGGATTGTAGAGAGTTGTGGGGAGTAGTGTTACTCGCGTCCGTAGCCTATCTTCAAGCGACACGTCCCCTCTGGGTAGTGCGTGATGAGTAACAGCGGTGCAGCCGTTGCTTATGGCATAAAGATGAACTATCTCGGTATTGCCAGATGTATTAGAACAGCAGAAACAATACTTTTACATTTCGTGTCATATTTTTCGATAAAATTAGCAATTTTCTTTAAAATTTTAACATCATAAGATATCTAACTATACACTCCATGAAACAGATTATAAGCAGTCGTCAATTGTTGCATTTTTTTAAACGTATATCATTTTTTTTATTTTGGTAAAAGTCTTTTTCATTAAATGTTACTTATAAATGATGGATCACTTCTTGCAACAGTAATTAGTTTTCTGAAATAAAAATTTCCCCACGCTTGTTTGAGCATCATTTTCAGCAGCAGAACTTTTATATACATTTTCATTTTACTATTCCTAAAAATTAATTTACTATTAATTTTTTTTTCTTCTAGTTTTAAAGAAAAAAATTGTATGCTACCTTTTAGAGTTTCTTTAAATTTTGAAAATTATATCGATCACCATCATTTTCTAGAAAATATATCTTTAACTAAAAGGAATCTTTTTATGTTTAATATTTAGTTATTGGATGAATATTGAATCATTTTTAATACTACATTCTACTTTGTTTTCTACGACTTATAACACAGATAGATAAAATTTACGATGTTTCTTACCTTTTTTCGGGCGCGAATCCAATTATTCAATCCTTTTTATTCTATCACCCACTATTTTTCAGCAAACTTTGTCTTTTATACTGCTATAATTTAGTGGAGGCAAGTGAAAAAAATGCGTATGAAGTAAAAAATAAAAATGTACTTAAAATTCCAGTTTTATTCAGGATTGTGCTGCATCTTTTTTGCTAATTTAAAAGTTTCTATTTCCTTAACTTTTCTTTTGTTGAAATTTGGATGTAACTCTCTTTTTTTATGCGATGTTTCAGGATTCTTTAATGGAAGTTTGGTTTGGTGTGGTCAAGGGTCAGAGCGCTAGCCAGTTGGCTTCTTTTAGTGGAGGAACCAGCACTTATCTCCCATCATATTTACATTCCAACGCCTTTGGTGCCATTTTTTCATTTTTTTTTAACATATTGTTAGAAATACTCACTTTGTTTTTCTCTCAACAATTAATGATTTTCAGGAAAACATTTAAGTGTGAAATGAACAAGGAAAATGAACATTCTTTATTTTGGCGTCAAAAGTAATTAACTGAAATCCTAAAAAGAACCTTGATAAACTCATTATTGTGTATGTTATGCTATGCATTAGTGTCAAGACTCTTTTAACTCGAACACTCAAATCCCAACTTCTTCATTGGCGCGACAACCCACGGTGGGCCAAGGCCTAGTGCCTTCTGGCAGATTTTGAGACAGGTTAGGTTTCGTTTTAGGGTTGTAAGCCTTACGCCTATTGCTCTACAGTTATATTAAGCCTACGGTTTAAAGTAGACTCGGTCCATTACAAATATCCATGGCACAGACTGAACTCGAATCCGAAACCAGTGGCACCGTGCGCCGGAGCACTAATCATTCAGCCATTAAGCCCCAAATCCCAACTAATTTGATAAAATTTGTGGGCATTAATTTAGAGTCACCTTCCATTGCAGAACAAATATACAAACTCAGCCATTTGTTTAATTTGTTTTTGGTGTATTTGACAAAATGTGTTTTTTTCAAAATTTAGTCACCTTTGGTTACTTTATTTTTATTTTTACTTTATAATATTTTTTACACCTAGGGTTTTAATTTTTCTCTCAATTCATACATAATACATATTAAGATAATTTATTATTTTTTTAATATGTTTAAATTTTATAGACATATTTTTGAGTAAATTGGATTTTTTAATGAAATCGTTTGTTGTGATAACAATGACTTCATTAGGGTATCCAATTCATTTTTAAAGGTAGCTTATTCACTTCATAAAGATAGCCTGTTCGTTTTTAAAGGCAGCCTATTCATTTAAAAAGATAGCCTGTTCATTTTTAAAGGTTGCCAAATTCACTTCATAAAGATAGCCTGCTTATTTTTAAAGATAGCCTATTACCCGCCGTTCTATGAGTTATCGTTCACTGCTGACGCCTCCTTGACTGGAGCATAAACCAGACATCAATGGAATACATAGATTTTAGATAAAAGATTTTCGGTGTATATATGCATAATGAGGGGTCTGATGGCCGAGTGACTAGCGTTCTGGAGCTCGGTGCCATGGATGTTTGTAGTGGTTCGGAATCTACTTTAAACCGTAGGTCTCTGTCTAATATGGCTGCAGAGAGTTGGGCGTACGGCTGACAATCTTATCCTGTAAAAAGAAAACAGCCCTCGTCTCGAAATCTGCCAATAGGCAGACAGCGTTGACCCCCATGGGGCTATTGAGCCACTAATGGTGATGATGATGATAAACATAATGGATCTAATAGTTACTAAATGTGTAGTATATTTAACGTGGCATAGATATGTAATGTATATAACGTGTATTGAAGATGTTAAAATGAAATTTCAGAGACAACAGGGCTAGAAATATAACATCTGAGCAACTTCATGCATAGAAGGAAGATTATTGTCCTTGACAAAGATCACAAGTCGCGAGAAGAAGATTTGTATGTCGTTGTTGTCGTCCTAAAGAAGATTTGTATGAGTTCTTGAATATTTATATCAAATACTTTCTTTCAATAAAGCCTTTTTCTTTCTCATTCTAAATTGTAAATGTCCTGTCATTTTTGAGCAAGTGTGTTTCTGCTCAACTTTAAATGAAAAAAAAAAAAAAAAAAAAAAAAGGTTTCTTTGTACTGATTGTCATGTCTGTCAAGTGATTTTTTGACAAAAATCTACTCCGTGCTTAAGTTTAACATCATTTTCGTGACTTTATTTCATTATTCTACACACTTTACATTTACCAGAAAAAATAAACATTAACACTCTTAACAAATACATGAAAAAACACTAAAAGTTACATTAATACTTATTCACAACATAGATTGAGATCATTACGAAAAGAGGAATTTTCACACGGAATTATAACTTTACATAATCTCTACAGATGCCACGTATACGAAGTACTTAAGGGCTCCAAATTTCATTTCCAATTTCTCTTTTAAAGTTTGTGTACAATAAACTCAATACTGTTTTTTTTATTATAGAAAAGAATTCAATTATCATGAGGAAAAGTACAGGGTGATTATAATTAAAGTCCCACTTTCAAAATGCTGTCAAAAAAGAGCCCTTCTTCACAATGAGTTCACATTTGAATTGAAGATACTTGAAGAAGGGAGAAACGGTAAGGCAACAAAAAAAAATGTTCCAACGATTTTTCCCATCTAATTTGACATGACATTGCCGTGGTGGATGGACTTTCAATAACAGTGTCACAACTGTTGAATCACTTGGAAGCCAATTTTTCGTCAAAACACCGAAATAAACTAGCACATTGAACACTACAGTTGGTTGAATGTGCAACTCATGCCAAATACGTTGCCATTTCTATTCGAAATATCACTGACATTCATTTTCTGATGCCACTTACAGCGCCGTCTATTAACACACTTTGGAACTGCATTTTTGATGCAGTATTGTTTCCCCCTTGATCAAGTATCTTCAGTTCAAATTTGAACTCATTGTGACGAATAGTTCTTTTTTACAGCAATTTGAAATTGTATATTTCACAATATACAGAATTAAATATTATAGCATTGTTATTTTTATATATTTGTTCCTTTTCATTTATTCTATGATTTCACCATAATTACCGCATACGAGAGATCTATGATTATTTTTAAAAGGTAAATATTTACATATATATATATATGTTTAAATATTTTCTTAAAAATCTTAAAAGAGAAATAGGAACATTATTATTAAGTAACCTTTATACCTGACATTAATTATATAAAAACTGTAACAGATTTTTATCAAATACTTCAAAAACACATGTACATATCTACTTTTACAGAACTTCATTACATTATAGAAAATAAAAATATCATAAATACGCAATTTATAATAAAGTATTTATTAATAAAATTATCAATTAGATAACGCTTGAATTACGTAAGACGATTAGTAATAATAAAATTTTTCAAATAGAAACACTTTTTGATGTAATGTATTAATTGTAAGAAAAAATTTAATTGGTATAAATATTTCACACGTACTTTTAAAAATTTTCTCTTATTAATGTTAATAATCACCACATTTTAGCAGTATTTTAAAAATAGAAACAATATTTAATTCCAAAATAGAATTTATTACAGTCCTGTGATTTCACAAAATTGAAATTCTTAGTTGGAAATACGAAGAAAATAATTTACAAATATTGCTACCTAAATAAACTGTTTAATTGTACAATTAATATTCTAGATCCTATTGAAACTAAAATATGTTGGTTAAGTTAAAATTTATAAAAGTATTCAATTAAGAAATAAATCATGGCGAAAACTCCACCGTAAAAGGCTAAACAGGAACAATTACAACACCAAAATATGCAAATGAGAAATAAAGAACTCTTTAGTTTTTACACTGTACATAAATATTTCTTAAAATTACCTAATTAAAATTCAGTTTATAGTGGGCATAACATATTGCCATTCAAGCATTAAATGTAAAATTGAGTAATAATGTAGTGACTTAATAATGAAGTAATAATGTAGTGACTTAATAATAGAAGTAATAATGTGAAATTGAAGTAGAATTGAAGAAATTGTTTTTTTGTAAGTTTTAAAGGAATTATAAAGCACCATTAATTAAGGTGAAAAACAACCAGTTGCAATTTTTCAGTAGGCCATTTTTAATTATGCAGGGTGGTTATAATTAAAGGGACTCTATTTTGGAAACTAGAGCCCGTAGAGAAGCCCGTTCTACCCAACGGAATTTGATGAAACTTGGTATATACGTTATACGGACCATTGAGAAAAGATTTCTTCAATAAAAATATAACTTAAATTTTGACCCCCCCCAGAGGGTACTTTTCAAAAATTCCTTATGCAAATTAGCTAAACCAATAAAGAGACCTGCAGTCAGAGCCCGAAAACCATTCTGTGTGCCTTTGTCATCGTTAATCATGTCCTTACAGAAGAAGATCGAGCTTTTTACTGGTAAAAGTGTTTCATGAGAACGGCAGCAATAGCTTAGCTGTACTGCGTGAATATCGTCATTTGAAGGGATTGCGAAAAGTGTCCATGTCAAAGAATGGTTTGAAAAGATGATTATGAAATTTGAAGAGACTGGCCAAATCAAAGATTTGCTTTGGGCTAACTTTTTGGCGAGAATCATGTAATATCCAGAGCTTTTCACTGGAAGCCTGGTCTCCTCGTTCACCCTAATTAAATCCCTGCGATTTCTGGTTGCGGGGATTTCCAAAAGAACGTTTATGGAGAAGGGATTAGGACTTTACCTGAGCTGAAATCCAGTATTGCACGCCATGTTGCTGAAATCCCTCGAGTTTCTTCGCACCGCTATTGAACATGCTATAATGCTATTTCAACGCGTAATTGATGTCACTGGATCACACGTTGAGCACATTCTGTACTTGAATAAATTTTAATGATTCTGACATAATAACGTATGTACCAAGTTTCATCAAATTCGTTGGGTAGAACGGGTTCTAGAGGGGTATGAATAGGGTCACTTTAATCATAACCATCCTGTATTTTGTTCATCATTTAATTAATCTTGGACATTGATTATATCCAACAATAAAATGCATTCATATTGATGCTATATCTTAAAATTTTTTTTTTTTTAATTTATTATGTAATATGCAATTTTATTCATTTAGAAATATACACCTAACTATGAACTTCCCCTATATGGCAAGAAATAAAACAATAAAAGTATAATTTACAACATAATTTGCCTTAAATTGCTGGTATTATGATCTGGGAGAATTAAAATATGTGCTTTATAATGTGCGATATAGTTTCTAATTGTTTCTAAATATTTGAACTTTTTTTAAAATGTAATTTTGTGATCAGAAAAGTATATTTACTTGAAATGCCCCAATATATACAGCAAAAATTTGCAATTCCTACGCACAGTCTGCAGTTTTTGTGGGACATTGCTGTCCAGCTCTGCCTTTTGACTAGTCTCTCCATGGTTAAACGCACGTAGTGGCCACGGTGCGGGACGGTTCGGCGGTGGGCGTCAGCTCTTGAGTCTTACCGCACTTTGGCAAGAACAGATACGCGAACGTGTCCCGAAACTGCCTGCTCATCGAACGTATATGATAAAATTGATGGCACTGTTGACCAGGGCCAGAGCGTCCATGGTTTCGCCGAAATTGAGATACACGTTGTTGAAGAGTCCGTCCCCAGTATTCCGCTGAGCAGGGCCAGCAGCCCGGCCGGAAACTCCGTCAGCAGGAACAGGAGGAGCACGGCCAGTAGCATCCGCGTGGTGCGGTCGTGCGACCTGTCCGTGTCCACCCTGTTCTTCAATCTCTGCCTCCTCAGGTTGGCCTCGTACAGCACACGTATGAGACCCAGGCTCAGGGCCGTGAGAGCCACGCACGGCACCAGCTTCGTGATGACGCTGAAGAGAGCCAGAAGTTGATCTTCTCCAGCAACTTGTCGTGCCGCTGGGCGATCTCGCTGAAGTCCACCCGGTACATCTCCTCCCCCTCGCCGTCCTGGAACTTCGAAACCGTGAAGGTGATGTACACCGGGATGCAGAAGACGGTGCAGGTGGCGTACGTGGCCAGGATGGCAGCCTTGGCACGGGCATCGAGCTGGGTTGGCGCTGCTGGCTGGAAAACTGACAGCCATGAATCGCCAAATGGCAACTGTGACAGTCAACCAAATGGATATGGTGTGATTCACCACAGTGAAATGTGCGTGGAAGAGTGTGAAAACTGCCCATCCGTACGAGAACTTCTCCCTTTCACTGAGGTCATTGCGGATGTAATTGTGGAATGTGAAAGGCAGGTAGGAAAGAGCATCACAAGCATGTCAGCCACGGCGAGACCCGTGAGGATGGCATTGGTCGGCGACACCATGTTCTTGCGCGTCAAAACTATGATATTTAGAACATTGGCTGTTATTCCAAAAAGGCAGACAATGAAGCTCAGGTATCCGTGTATTGAACCGTAACTGTTTCTGAAGATTGTCAGGTACTCTCCGTAATAGGGAGAAGGTTCTTGGAATTCAAGTGCCACACCTGTTGAGTTCAAAAACTGAAATTCCTGTCCAAAAAGTCAGATGATCCATTGTGAAAAAAGACTCGTGTAGTTTACTATTTCCATTAGGGCTTCCATGTGTTGCTTCAGTATTATACTTCACATAAGGCCAAATAAATACAATACTAATATTTAGTTTCAACTAGGCAGACAAGTGTACGAATGTATCTAAATTTGTCTAGACACAAAAATATATTGCTTCTCACATCAATAATTTATTTTTATTTATCAAATGCATCATCTTTTAGAATACGAGATGAGGCCAGTAGTATACGAAGAAAAATGAATCCTCTTCCACGAAAATAACTAGCATATACAATAAAAATACAAAGGTAATAGTAGAACGGCAGATAAGATATGGTTTATAACGCTAAATCACCATTCTATGGTTCATTTGTCAGTCTGAAGCGACAAATGTGCCAAATAACAAGTTTTCTTTTATCAGGATAAGTCATTCATACAAAATATTCAGTCAGTTGAATGCATTCTTCCATTTTATCTGCAAAATAAAAATAAATATTTTAGTAAATGTATATGCATTTGCATTAAAAAACACCATTGTTGCATTTATCAAAATGTATAAAATGTTACACTTTCAAACAGACAAAAACGATAAACGAAATGTAAAATTGTAAGTTGCTATCCTCAGGAACTTGTAATTTATTCATTTCTTTTTTTATGAAAGTAGTATCTCTAGATAAAACTTCTCTTTGAGAAATGCTTTTCACTCTCTTTTAAGACATGATTGGATCATAAACTGGAAGTAAGCAATACTGGCGTGCCATGGAAAAAAAAAGAAAGTATTTGTAAAAGAAAGTATATAAATTTCACTAAATCTTTTAATCGAGGCTTTTCTTGTGTGTATGTGTTTTGAATAAAAATATCTCTTCACGTTCTTGTTGAAAGTAAAATATCATAGAAAATCTTGTAAACTTTTAGCTAACTAAACAAAAACGTGATGTCAAGTAATTTTCATAGTTTCAGGAAGCGCCGTAGTCTCAGAAACAGCGCTCATCTTTGTGCCCTGCAAAGACAGCCTGAAATGGAAATTGACTTGGATCGTAAAACTGAAGCATGGGCCAATAAGTAAGATTAAACTGAGTTGCAGGCTGCGATGCCTTTGTTTAACTTTATCAGGCGCGTGCAAAGAAGCCTCTTGTGCGATATTTGTCCGCAGGGATCTCGAACAGCAAACACAAAGTGGCTCCAACAATAGGGCGGGAGGAATAGTATTGAAAAGGTTTAAAAACAACTTTATATGGACATAAATAAGGTTTTAAAAATTTTCAAACCTTATTCCTGTATGACATATTGTTCTCGTGTATAAGCAAAATAGGATGAGTTTTCAAACAGTTTGTATCAAACATTTTAAACTATATATTTATAAGGCAACCTGAAATGTGATATGCATTGTTGAACTATAAATGATTGCAGAACTATAAATGTTGTATTTGTTAAGATAATGTTTAACATTATTCAGATACATTTAAATTTTATAAAGTTTATATTATAACATAACATATTATTAAAACTATTATAGCATTATTAAATAAAAAATAATTATTAATAAATAAATAAACATTTCAAACAAAACATTTTGAGAGACATAACCTAATAAATGGTAAATTACAAATATACGGTTATTTAATTAAATTCTCAAGTGCTTGTGTGCCTCAAACACTTAAAAATTAAGCATTAAAAGGAATATTGTTAAACACTTCGTTTTGTGATTCCATAATATTTTCATAAATAGTATTTTGTAAATAACTTCTTTCTTATAAACATAAAAATTATAAATTTACTGTTTTTTATAATTTATTGATAGATAAAATACTGATAAATTTTATCTGCAAGACTGTTGCTAAAAACTTTAACAATTACTAGGTTAATATTTACTAGATTAGCATTTAAAAATTATGTAAACATCTACGAACGTTTATTCCAACCTTTTGTTTTAGTATCTAAAAATGCATACGACATTGTTTGTATAGCAAAAATTGAAAAATTCAGTCTTCAAAGCATAAATCACTCATTTCAACCTTATGAAATTAGGGTAATTTCAACCGACAAGATTAAATCTAAAATCAGGCATCAAATAATTTATTTAAATCATTAGGCTAACGTTTAATAGGATGGCATTATAAAATATTTCTAAATTATATATATCTTATTTAAAATATTATGATATAGTATCCAAAAACTATTCAAAATTCGTTTATACAGAAAATTTTAATTATTAAAGTAAAATAATCCTGTCCAAAAAGTTTTATAATTTTTGTAAATTTCAGTAATCTTCAAACAACTGTTAACATCAAAGTGCACTCAGTATTAAATGAACATTTTCGAAATTATCAACACTTTTTTACTGGTTAAAAAAATAACGAAAAGATAATCCAGACCAGACTTGGGTGAAAACTCCTCTTTTTCAACCTATAGATTTAAATCATTGAGGAATCTCGATAACGCTCTTTGGATTCTATCGACATTCCTTTTTCTAATCAGTTCGATTTTCAGAGTCATTTTCATACAGTTTCACCCCTTTCACCTTTTTAACAATTAAAAGAAATAAAACCCTTCAATGGGCCACAGAACTAGACTTTTAATTACAAAAGCCGAGGACGTATTGAGAATCTTTTTAATTAATTGGGCGAATCTTTTTGAAAAGAAGAAATGAGGTGGGAGTAAATGAATTGGATTTGGAAGAGAGTGCTTTTGGATAATGTAAGACAATGAATGCAAATTTCAAAGAATATTGGAAGAACTTAACAATAATTGTACGGAAAATTATTGGAAATTTATTGATGCAGATTTACCCACAATAAAATAGTAAAATGATCTAGCACAGTAAATGTTAGAATGGGCACGAGATTTTGCTAATAATCAGAACTTTAAGAATCAGAATAATTAAAAATCACATTGAAATCATGAAATGTCCCTAAAATTTTATTTGAGGATTAAGGCTAAGGAAACTGACAACAATAAATGCTTCTAATTGCTTCTTAGATAAAAGAATACACCTAATAATAAATGCACTTTAATTAATCAGATATAGAATTAAACATTGTAATTTTATTTAGATGTGATTATAGATAAAAATAATAAAAAATGCCCGGATTTAATATTCCAGAGCATTTTATAGGTTTTATATTTTATAAGTTATATTAAATAGTTTATATATTAGTTTTTAGATTTATATTAAATTATTATCAGGTTTGTTTATTAGTGGTAAAAATTAAGACTAACGTTTACCACGTTTATATTAACACTTCCTTTGAATTTTATTAGTTATTAGTTTGGTTTAGTTTTTCACATTTAGTTAGTTTAGTTATTAGTATTCAAATTTTTATACATTTATAGTTATGTGCATG
>BPLR01010341.1:0-76968 GCA_021605095.1 Caerostris extrusa | reverse complement strand
AATTGTGCGCATCACTTTTAAGCCAGGACATCACCTTCAAGCTATTTACCGTATGAAAATTTCCAAGGAAAAAAAAAAAGCAGCATCGTCAGTTGTAGATGATTGACTTATCAAGGTTCAGTAGGAAGCTAATTAAAACAAACTTTGTTCTTTAACTCGTCACACCCTCAAGGCTTCAGATTATCGCGACAGGTGAAGGCACTGGTGTACGATATACTTATTAAGGTTTCGTAGAAAGTCGTTGTGAGAATCATTGTTGGAGCTGACTAGACAAATGCCACACCATGAATATTCGATAAAATATACCATTCATTCCTTTGCAGCTGTGAATTGTTGCAGCAGCATTCTTGGCATCAATTTGAGCATTTGCTTTAAATCATCTTCACTTTTAAATGAAAAAGAATTGTACGCCTCATAATTTTCGTTTCTTCAAGATTGTAAGTAAGTTGGGGCCTGATGGCCTAGCTCTCTGTCCTTTGGTACCACAGCCTTCAGTTTCTAATCTTGGCGATAGCATGGATGTTTGTAGCGGTTCGAAATCACTTTTTAAGTCGTAGGTCAATGTCATATGGAAGAGCATCACAGTGCCTTATGAGACTTCTCGTCCACATTATTCCCAAACTATAAAGGGGCAACTCTGCTGTAGGCACAGTGATGTGGTAGTAGTTACTTGGACTTTACGCTTTTGTAAAACCCAAAAATGGAAGCAGTTTTTAAGTTCCACGGTAAACACTGTTTGGATATCACTTTTCTTGTTTTTGTCAAAACAATTAGCAAACATTCTGTATATCTTTAAGAGACTAAACAATCTCCATTTTTTACTCCTTTTTTTTTTAAATAGATTCTCTGTTTCTGAAGTACGAATATATATATATGTATATTCTGTTGCAGCTGGCAAACACTTAGACAGTTGTCTTTTATGCCTTAAAGCAAGCGCTGTACCGACGTTACGCACTTAGCACTACCCAGAAGGTGCGTGTAGCTTAAAGATAAGCTACGGATGCGGAGTAGCAACGCTCTAGGATCATGTTAGATCTGGATCTACTGTTAAAAAGTGGATTCCGAACCACTGCAAAACATCCAAAGTACCGCCGGGACCTGTGGTACCGAGTGCAGGAGCACAGCCACTCGGCCATTC
The DNA here is from genome assembly GCA_021605095.1 of Caerostris extrusa. Taxonomy (NCBI): domain Eukaryota; kingdom Metazoa; phylum Arthropoda; class Arachnida; order Araneae; family Araneidae; genus Caerostris; species Caerostris extrusa. The sequence goes on along the minus strand of BPLR01010341.1, from coordinate 75,830 downwards.
AGAAATATACCGTATGAAATATATACAGAAACAAAAAAGCTCCGTAAAATACCCTTAATTCGCAAAAACTACAGACAGTCTGCTTCCTGCAGACTTTTGATTCAAGATCTCGGTGGACTCTATTTCCAAAGAACAAAGCAAAACAAAAACAAACATAAAGAAAGAAAAAAACCCTCGGCAAAGTTTATGCACATAAAAACAAACAAGCCACCCTCATCGACAATAAAAAAAAAAATAAAAAAAACTACCGCCCAACCAACTTTAGCAAACGAGGGAAAGAGAGAGAAATCCAGAAGCCTCTGTTGGTAAAACTCCGGGGGAATCGATCAACAGCGCCGAAAACAGAAGAGATTTTTGTTTTCTTGAGAGAAGAGTCGAAACTTTGTTCTTCATTTTGTCTGGCGTAAGCGATAACGGTTCCGAACAGCGAGAAAGGTGAGCAAACAAGCTTTAAACGGGGCGAGCGTAATTATGATTAATTATGGACAGCAAGGATTTCCACCAGCCAGCAGCAAATAGATGGGGGCCTTGGCTGTTGCTGTTGTTGTTCTGCAGAAGCCAAATCCTCTGGAAATGGGAATGATTTTCGGTGCTCCAGTCATAAATTATTACAGATGGGGGCCCTTTGGTAAATATAGATTTAAAACAAAGGCGGGAATAATGTTCTTAATGTAGAAAAGGGAAGATCTGTTCGAAAAGGATTGCGTGCCATTGTTGGTGGTAGGTGCGAATTTAGAAGTCATGCCATCGAGTCATTTCCTTTTGTGTGGATGGAGGGATTTCCGATTTTTAAGTCTTAGTAATATGTTCTTAAGCCTTATAAAGCAATGCGAAACTTCGTCCTTGATTTTCTTTGAGAAGTTTCGTATATGCTAAGATGTTGGTTAATTTATAATTATTAATCATTTCTGGAACATTTGATGTTGACGTGACTCATTTATTTTCTGTTATTACCTATTGCATTTCCTCTATTCTGAGACTTTCATTAATTTCATGCACGTTTGTTTAATTATTAATTCCTAGGAAAATAATCTTTTGGTCAGACATTAATAATTTATTTCGATACAAACTGGATCCTCAGTTAAACTCCAAAGAATCTGTTTAGGATTAAAAAATGTAATTATTAAATAATTAATTAGAAAATTTTGGTGTCATTTTCTTCAAAAGATTATTATTATTATTTGTTTTTAATTGCATGTCGAGGACTGGTTCGTATTGACCATGTCCCTGTGAGCAGCCCAATACAAACTACTTCTTGAAGGAGGCATATCGTGTGGGCTGCACCGACGACGAACGCTGTTACTCATTTAGACTATACGGGGCGCGTGTAGCTTGAAAATATGCTACGGAAGCGAACATACTACCCTCACAACGCTTTACTGTCATATTAGACCGGGACCTACGGTTTTAAGTGGATTCCAGTAAACTCTAAAGAATTTATTTAGGATTAATAAATGTAATTATTAACTAAATTACATTGAGGACTTTGTCATGTTGACCATGTCCTGTGAGAGCAGCCCAATACAAACTAGACTTGAAGAAGGCATGTCGTGTCAAGGTTGCACCGACAAATGCTGTTACTCATTTGGCACTATCCAGGGAGCACGTGTAGCTTGAAAATATGCTACGGACGCGAGTACACTACCCCCAAAATATTCTACGATCCTATTAAATCGAAACCTACGGTTTTAAAGTGAATTCAAACCACTACAAACATCCATGGCACAGCCGGGACTCGAACCCGAAATCTGTGATACAGAGCTCTCGGCCATCAGGCCCCTTCTTCAGATATTATATACATCACGGCAAAAAAAACCTCAATGTACAAATTCAATATAAATTCAAAAATTTATATTTCATTGTGATAAGCAAACATATGGAAAATATAATAAGAATGGAAAATGTATAAGTTATTGGATATTTACGATTAATTAAATTCATTTTATGGTAAAAATGTTAGTTAAAGAAGAACACTTAATTTCAATAATGTAAACAATTTCAATAATGTAAACAATTTCAATAATGTAATTAACGACTTTTAGAACTGATTCTTCTTTCATTAAAATAAAACCATTTCTAATTTTTTTTTTTTTTTAAAAAAATCAGTAAAAAATTTTGTAAAAATATTTGAAATGTTTTGGCAATATATTATTTATGGCAATTTAAGAATCATTATAACCCTTTTTAATCAATATGTTCAATTTTAATTTGCACAATTTATATACCATTTTAAAAAAAAAAAAAAATTATGTATAAACATATTTTCTAAGCTAACAAAATTATATGAAAGAAATATTCTAAACGAAAAAATTAAATAATATCTATAAATATATACAATAATAATAATTTTATCAAATAAAAGACGTAGGACATTCTGAAAAAAGAGGGAAAAATAAATCGTTATATTTTTTTAATTCCTCAAAGTGCAAGGGGGAAAAAAAAAACCTTTTATTCAAAAAAGAACTTTGGCAAATATTTGTGGGCCAACATTAAGCAGATGTGTCTATTTGTCTTTTTTACCCTGAAACTTCAAACATCTAAATGAAACAGGAACATAATTGACACATTCAAAGCAGCTGCGAATAAAGCAACCGGAAAGTGTCCATCAAACTATTCTCAATAAATACACCTGGAGAATTTTAAGCGCGAGATCTGAGTTTTTAAAAACAGCATCCTACAATATCTAACATCCGTTTCAATGTCTAATTTACATTAAATATTGAATTCGTTTTGAGGAAATTGTGGAGGCTTTGAGTAATTGACTGATAAACAAGTTGTTTTTTTTTTTTTTTTTTAAGTGACTTTAAAAATAAACAACTTAATTACATATTTTGGTATTCTTTTAAGGTTAGCTTTTTTAAAAATATTATATTTAAGAAGTATCAATTTAATATAATAGTTACAAACTTAATTTATAATTATTTAAATTTGTATGTTTTTTCGAATGCAGGGACATTTTCACTTTGAATATGTATTTGATACCGAACCAGTAAAATTTGTCGATCACTTAACAACCGGACATTACAGATATGAACTTCAATTTAATTTATCTAGTGTTGTCAGATGTACTGAAATTAAGATGGTAATTTGTTATTTTAAAAAGGTTCATACAAAGCAAATGCATCCTTAGCCTTGAAATTCAATTTGTCTAAAATGTATCATTTTCCAAATAAATAATGCTTTATTAATAGTAACCTATATTTTAACTGCAGTTTAGTTTATATTTTAAAAGGGTCCACCAGTCATCAAAAAATTTGAAAGACACCACCACATCATAAATAAGTGAAAACTACTAGTATAAATTGACTTGCTATATTAGAAAAGGCTTTTCTTCTTCTTTTTTTTTTTTTTGATTTCAACCTAAATGAATTGTACCATTCTTAACTGTATTTGTTAACACTTATTCAGCAACACTCGCCATCAAGTAAAATCACTGCTCAGTTACAACGACAGTGTTAAATCACTTGTTTACCTCACAACTTCAGTATTGTGTAATCACTTGACAACCATACCATTACTGTACGAACTTGTATTTAATTTCTGTAGTGTTGTCGGTTTTGCAGTTAAATGGATGTTAAGATGATAATTTGTCATTTTAAAAAGGTCAGACAAAGCAAATGCATCCTTCGCATTGAAATTAAATTAGTCTAAAATGTATCATTTTCCAAATAAATAATTGTTTATTAAAAAATATTTTATTAATAGTAACGTATATTTTAACTGTTGTTTAATTTATATTTTAAAAAAGGTCCACCAGTCACTAAAGAATTTGAAAGAGACCACCGTCATGTAAGAAATCATAAATAAATGAGAATTACTAGTATAAATTAACTCGCTATATTAGCAAAGGCTTTTCTTATATTCTTTGGATTTCAACCTAAACGTTGTATCATTTTCAACAGTATTTGTTCTTATTCAGCAAAACTCGCCAACAAGTAAATCTGTTCAGTTACAATGACAGTGTTAAATCATTTGTTTCCCTCATATGAACTTATAATGTTGTCAGCTTTGCAGTTAAATTGACGTTAAGATGGTAATTTGCTATTTTAAAAGGTCCAGACAAAGAAAATGCATCCTTCGCAATGAAATTGAATTTGTCTAAAATATATCCTTTTCCAAATAATTAATTGTTTATTAAAAAATATTTTTAATAGTAGCGTATACTTTTAACTGGATCCACCAATTTTAAAAGGATCCATCAGCTATCAAAAAATTTGAAAGAGACCGCCGCCAAATAATCATAAATAAGTAAGAAGAACCAAAATCATAAATAAGTGAGAACAACTAAAATCATAAATAAGTGAGAACAACTAGTATATATTAGTAGAGGCTTTTCTTACATTCTTTTGATTTCAGTATCAGTATTCAGTATTAACAATATCTGTTCTAATACATTAAAACTCCCCATCATGTAAATCACTGTTCACTTACGACGGCAGCAAACAAACTTCCACCGAAATCTTTTATTAATCGCCAACCACTGAAAGGAAATTCACTTCCTCCTTTGTGTGGCATTTGGTATCGGCCAGGTCAAACAACAACTTTGGAGAATCGTGAATGCCGAATAGATATCTCGGCACAGAAAAGTCAACAAATTGCAACGGGGGACCCTCGCCAAAGATAGGTGGGCTGGGATAAGCAAACACGTATCGCTGAAAGATAATGGAAAATAAAATGCTGCACTCCCACCACCAACGTTCTCTTAGATTTGTATGTGCCATCCCCCCTTGCCATCGCTATGCCCCCCTCCTTCTATCACCAGACATAGATAGTTTCGTGTAGGATAATGTTTTCGATACACGGTAGCAAAGCACGAAGCCGTAATTCAAAGTGATGGCTATCGATAAAAAATTCTATTCCATCAACCTTTTTTTGTGTGTGTGAATCTCTTTATACTGCCTATCTGTTACATCAGTTATTTTGGTGACCGCATGCGTTTATGAAGACAAATGGCCTTCAGACGTTTTACGATGTTCAAATGTGTTGTGTGGGTGATATTTAAAAGACGTTTATAGTATTATTGTGCAATGAAATTTTTTTTTTTTTAGCTGGTTAGAATACAATAAAATGTTTTCTAGATTAGTTCAGTGAACTTTGGTTGATGTCAATAAACAAGTATTAAAGAGTGATTTATGCTGGTTAAGTTTAAAAGAGCAAATTTGAAATGACCTCTTGCTTGGACTTTACACATATATAAAAGCCATTAGTCAAATTCCTCGTTCAGTAACTAACTTAAATAACAAAAATACAAAAAACGTTAAAGCTACAACGTAAGTTAAAAAACGTTTTGTTAGTAACGTAAATAATAAAAATACATGTTAGTTTTGGAGCTAGATTCGTGGTAGTTCTTCAGTGATTATATTAATAATAGCAACAATTAAAGAAGATTAGCTGTAAGCTAAACATAATGTTAAAGAATACTTAACAATTTCAAATGATTTCTCGTTTAGTTTTTTTTTTTTTTGATAATTTGTATAATCAAATTACAAGTATTAATAAACATTTTATACTGCTATATAATCATATGAAACACTACCCAAGTCTGTGATTGCAGAATGACTTTAAATCAATTTTCGAAATTTTTTTTAAATGATGTATTCACAAAACAAACTGTATTTTCTTTAAAACTCAAAAGATTTACATTATTTATTAGGTTCTCACACTATAATGAAACCTTAATGTTTATATGAATAAAATAAAATATACATCATCGCGTATCAACATAAACGTAAAAAAATTATGATTACAAATTTTAATTTCTCACTATCTATTGTATTTTCAAATTTGTTCATTGTTAAACAATGAACCATAATGAACCATGAATGATGCCATAATTTTTAATTAAATTGAACTAATAATAATAATTCAATATAATTAGAAAATCTTGGAACATATAAATATAGATGTTAAAAAACTGATAATTTTGCTGTAACTAATGTCATTTTTACCTTTGTCATGAAATAAGCATTTTGAAAATCTGTTTTCAATATAAGTTACCTTAAATAAATCACTGAAAAACGTTTCTGTTTAAAATTAAACATACGTCATTTTTTCAATCTTAACAAATGCCATGTTTTTTTTAGTATCAATATAATCATCTCATATTTAAAATACAAGTTCATAACAAGACGATTAATTTATACAAATATCTGCCAAAAAATTACAAAACTATAATAATATCTTTAAATCAATTAAATTATTAAATCAAGATATAAAATTTAACAAAAATTACAAATTAGTACTCACCATCTTGTCCAGCTGTCACAAACGTGAAAATTAGCGTAATAACAAATCCACAAGGAAATAAAAAAGTACTTTTAAACAGATGCATTTTCGACGACAATTTACTATCAAATTATATGTGAAAAACGGATTAATATGTCAGAAGAAAATAATACAATCTCATACGGCCATCGTAGAGATTCAAACGAAAATTAATTTCTAAACTTTTAAAGAACACACATATAAGAAGATATCCCACACTCTCAAATCATCATCCAATGGAGATTAATTAAATCATATTAAATTTGAAAAATTAATTTCAATCCATGTGAACAGCAATCCCATGCTGTAAAAATCTCGATGTAAACAAACGTCTTGTTGGCATAAAACTTGTGATCGTACAAAAGAAAGAATCTGTTTGCATTACAAAATATTTTACGTTTAGGATTCTTGAAACGAAGCTGTTCACAGCGTTGTAAATCGCATTGCCAGTACTTTTGTTTTAAATTCTAAAGAACCCCATCGCAGTAAAGAACCCACATGGCGTAGAAATCGAAGAGCAACCATTCGAGATCCCTCTTCGCCAGTTCCTCTGCATCATTTGAGGGCACACGTGGTTTGTTGCTTTGATTCGAGCAGGGTTGTCTTCTTTACGGAGGACGGTGAAAAATCGCCAGTTGGCGCTGAAATCACAGATGCAAGCGCTTGGCAGGAAAGCCAGTCGTACAGAGATTTTTGTTTCAGGAAATACATAGTTACAGTAATTTTAATTTTCTTGAAAATAAACTTATTAAAATAAAAACAATAAATTTTTATGAAAAGTAAACATTTTATTTTATGAAAAATTTATCAAATGTTTTTTTCAAAATAGTAAGGTTATAATACATTAAATAAAAATTGAAGGGATAAAAAATGGAATATATATATATATATAACAAAATTATTAATAAAAATAAAAGTTAATTTTGTTTAATGCTTCACAATAAAGCTTTGTAAAATAGCCATTAAAATCTGAAAAAAATATTATTTTATTTATTACTTTAATTTTAATAGTTATTTAATTAATTACACCTACCAAAGGCCGTTTGCCTACAGGCAGATTTCGAGACAGAAGACTTTTTTTGGAGGATAGTGTTGTCCTACGCCCTACAGTCATATTAGACCAAGACCTAAATACCACCTACTTTAAGGTGGATTCTGAGCCACTGCAAGCATCCATTGCACAGCCAGGACTCGAACCCTGTGATACTGTGAGCCAGAGCACTAGTCCCTCGACCAACAGGTCCAAACTATCTTAATAAAATAAAATATATCTCATTAAAGGTAGAAAAAGAATTTTAATATTGCACCAATCCAAATACATATATATATAGTATATACATAAATATATACATTTATATAATGTATTATCTTAAAAACAAAATTTAAAAACTGTAAATGACTTTTTCTATAAAGCAATTACTAATTTATAATAGAATATTAAAATATAATGTAAGCAAACATTTTATATGTATACTTCTGTTTGTAATTGTACGTAGTGAATTATAAACAATGTTTTGTTACACAATATTTTTGACCGTTTATTTATAACCAAATTATACTACTTATTTTCATATTTATTAGAATTTGTTTAACCTATTTTTAAAATATTTAACACATTCAACTTGTTTGTATGTTAATCAACAAATGTTATCATTAATATTTATACTTAATTCGATTTAGTTGAACACAACTTCCAAATTATCACTAATAATATAATTTAAAAAATAATCTAATACGTTTACAAAATCATATTTATCAAATCTCTATGTAATACAATTAAATTAGTAACTATTTAGAGTAAAAATTTTGAAGGCAAATTAGCTAATCATATTTTAACCTAACGTTTGCAAACAATTTTAAATAGCGTTTCAGTTGAAAAGATGTCGACTAGAAGAATCACTTACATTAGCGTGGTTTAGAATGGCTGATTGGCGTGTATCGCAGTAATCAATGCTCTATGACTGAATTATTTATGAAGAGAATATTTTGGGTTTTCCATTGAATAATACAAATAAATGTCCTTTAATGGTTCTAAATAAGGCAATACAATTTCTATTTAGTAGTCTACAATTTATTTTGGCAAGAAATGAAACAGTATTGTTACATATAGCGGATTGCAAATGTTGATATATCAAATGAAGTAATATGTTTTGAAAATCAACTATTTCATCCCTTATGGCAATAGTGGCCCTAAAATATTTTGCCTATGATATTAACAGGAAGTATTCCCATAGAAGGTGAAACTAGCTAATAATTTCAAATTTTGTACAAATAGAGAAAATCTTTTAATATGTTTCAGTTTAAATAAAAGCAAATCTTCTGTCTTCGTTGGTGAATTCATGTTAGATTTACACATTTTATGATTTCTCTTCAGAAATATATAACCATGGCATCGTTTGCAGCAGTAATAATAAAAGTTAGCACAAATTTTATTAATAAATCGTTACATTTCTGGGTGTTGGGGGGGATTTATAGCAGTTGATCTATTAGTTACGTTCACGGATTCTAAAGTTTAGATTGAAGAGGAAGAAATTGAATCTTCAATATCTGTGAGCAACCATGGCCAACCATTGTATGAGCAACAATAGTCTCTAAAAAATGTGAAGGGAAAAAGAAGAAAATGCTTTCAGTATTACAGCTCAAAAATTGCTAGTCATAACAGAAAAAAACCAGGACAACTCCATTCTGGCAGTTTCATTATATAAATGATTTTCTGTCGCAATTGTTTAGCATTACTTGTTTTTCAAGAGATTTTCAAAGTGATGAATGTAGAATGTGGCACAAATTGAAATCTCCTGCACTTGAACACTGACAAACATACTCAACCAATAGAATTTTTTCATCGTTAACCATTTAAAATATTTGAATAATCGTCACTATTAATTTCATTCATGTCAGAACATAAGTGTATTTTCTTCTATGTCAGATTCGAAGTTTTCTAAATTACTCATCTTGTGGTTGTTGTTGTCATATCCCCTGAAGATTACAAAAAAAAAAATCTAATATGGTGTTGCTCCCGAATAATATTGAACATGTTGATTGCCAACTCAGAGTATAAATCTTCTTCCGAGGGATGGCCCAGACAATGCACGGCGGTTGCAACAACTGGGCAATCAAAGACATGATGAGGAGCAAGTTCGACATCAGGGCAGCTGTCACATTGTTTGGTATTTTTTAACGCCATCCGTAGAAATTTTCAATTACACTAATTAACATCCCATTTCTCGGGGCTTCATCTTTAATCTTGTGAGAGTAGTAGCTGTTTTTCTGTCAGCATTTAGTTCTGTAATTAATTTTAATCTTAGAAGGAATTTTAAGTTTAGATTTTGCCGAAGCATCTGCATCTGCAAGGGAAGTAGTAATGGCAGTCTGATCCAGACTATTGGCATACTTCGCCAAAGAATTTGTAATTTCATTAAATTCAAAATCCACATAAGCAGGATCCATACCAGGATACAAATCCTGTGCAAGCAGTGGGTTTGTTCTAAAAGAGATATAATGTTCAAGATCATAATGTTCAAGACCAGTGAAGATAATAATTCCATTCATTTGTTGTGACGGAGGTGGATAGTCCTCAAGTGCCTTTTGAATGGCCAGCAGTTTTCCTGTGAAGGGAATGACAATCCTTCTCCTACCGCAGACATAGTCAAGTGGTTACTTTGCCACTACTCATTTTGTAGTTTTTAATTTTATTTTTATGTCATTGCATTCTTACATAGTGATTCAAAGATTATTAGTCTATTAATTAATCTATGAATTATTCACTTTTGAATAGATTCTCAACAATTAATACTAATTCAAAAATTAGTTTATTTAATTTATATTTTAAAATTACTTTTAAAAAAGAACAACTCGTGATTATTTGCACCATTAGATACTTGAGTTTTTAATGCATTGTTTATGATTTTTTTTTTTTTTGTAATCTAAAACTAAATTCTGATTCTAATTTCTTTGTAACCTAAAACTAAATTCTGATTCTGATTTCTTTGTAATCTAAAACTAAATCCTGATTAAAACTGTAAACTATTTTTGTAAAATTAATTTTAATGGAAATGTAATTAGAATTGACAAAAAAAAAAAAAAAATGTCTTCCTGCAAACGATTTTTAAGTTCTCTCATAAGTATGTCATCGCAAGAAATTAATGTTCCTTTACGAATTAACAATTGCAATAACTTTACGATTTTTTTTTTTTTAAATAAATATAAATTACATAAAGATGAAAATTTTTTTTTTAACGAATTCGTCTGCTATCATCTATCATTGTAACCATTCTGTGGGTCTATGTTCTTTAAATTAAAAAATCGGGACAAAAAAAAAAAAAAAATGAGCTCGGTTTCTTTCTCTTACTTGAGCAATGTGACAGTTACAAATAGAAATCGATTCTCAATGCCCTGGAAGATATTGAAATTGCTAGGATGACTCACCACAAAGAACGATTCTCATGATTTATGATACTCTGGGGGGAGAAGAGGGTAAGCGATAAGACATCATGTCAATGATTAATTACTGATAAAAATAACGAAACACCTTTTACTGGGAATAAGACAGAGAAGGCTTCTGAACACTTACTGCACGGCAATTCGTTTAGCGGATGTGTATTTTGATGAAGCTATTCGCCCTTCACTGCTATTCATCATTATAGGTAGCAATTTAGACGGTTCTCGAGTACGCCCACCACTAGAAACGCCCTGTCGTAAAATTTCCTCATATTCAATCCATCGATACGCACCTGAGGAATTGAAATGAAATCCAGCAACCATTTTCATGATACTTTCTTTCAAAGGAAATATAATGATAATTGAGTTATACTACTGTGCCCAAAAAGTAAGACCTATTATTTTTTGTTTTTCAAAAATTCTTTATTTATTCTTCCAAATTTATTTCATCGCCTTCAAAGTAATCCCCTCCGGACACAATGCACTTATGCCGAACATTTTTCCAATCCTCATCGCATGCTAAAAAGTCATGGGTAGGGATGGAATTCAAAGCGAGCGCCGACTCATGTTGAAACTCTTCAATCGACTCAAAAATGGTGTCCCCGGAGTGGTCTTTTGAGTTTAGGGAATAGCCAGAAGTCGAACGGTGCTAAATCAGGTGACAACGGTGGTTGTGAAAGGATATGGGTTTCATTTTTTAGTGAAAAAGTCACGAAGAATCAATGCAGTGTGAGCTGCCGCATTCAGTGTTTTCGGTACCAATCGAGATTTGACGCGTTTGAGGAAATGGAATTTAACGATCCTTTTGAAATTCTAATATCCTCAGCGAGGTCTCTAATTGTAAATCGACGGTTTGCAAGCACCAAATCTTTAATTTTTTGGACGTAAATTTCGTCGGTTGAGGTTGAGGGTCGACCAGAGGGCTCTTCGTCTTCAACGCGTTCTCTGTCTTCTTTCAACTGTTTATACCACGTGTAAACATTTCTTTCCGATAAGGGAAGGCTCACCGAATGCCTTCTGCAACATTCTATACGTTTCCGCAAACAAAATTTAATTCAAGTTCTTTGCTCAATTAATTCAGACATTTCAAAAAATCGCCGGAATCAGTCCATGATGTATCTGATGTATGATGTCCATGATATATCATGGCCTTCCTAACAATGTGAATCCAAAGTCATCTGTCTCGAGCTTTGATTTTCCAATTTGTGATCTTTAGGATTTCAGATCCTTTACCACTTCCTCAATTCATCTCTCTTTTGGTCTTCCCATTCTTCTTTGGTCCTGGCACTTCCCCTTGAAAATCTTCTTTGTGCCTCTGCTATCGTCCATTCTCTTTATATGTCCTAGCCATTTGAATTCTCTTTGTATAATTGATATCCTTTTCTCCAAACAATTTTGCAATTTCTTGATTGTAAAGCCTCTTCCATACATCACCCCTCTCTGATAGTTCCAAATATAAGTCTTTGAGATCTTCCTCTCTCAGGTTATCAGCATCTTCTGTTTTTGAATTAAGATCCAGATCTCTGACCCATAAATAACGGTTGATCTAATTATAGTTTTATGCATCTGGAGCTTCGTTTTCCTTGTTATTACTTTAAATCTTATTGAATTTTTAAGATCAAAAGAAACTGCGATTTGTTTCATATGGAAAAAAAAAAAAAAGGGTTACATTTTATCTTTTTAAACTCTTTAATTTAAAAAAAATGCAAATTCAATTACTTTTTTATGTTCTTTTAAAATATATTTTTAATAATAAAAACCTATCACTTTCTTTGTTGATGTTTGTTGTCTTATCTTAGTTTTTTTTTTTTCAAGCAAAATTCAAATTTGTGAAAAGATTTTCAAATTTTTTGGATTTCCCATTTTCTTATTAAAAATTTTCTTTTCGCAACGTAAGAAAATTTCACTTTGCTTATTTAATAAATAAATATATTCTTTTTAAATTATTTATTGAAGTTTTATTTTATACACAATACCTTAGTTAAACATGAGTTTTTATTTTAAGAATTTCGGTCTTCTACTGGTACATTTAAACTAAATCTCATCATTTGAATTTTTTTAAAAAAGAGATCTATCTTAAAAAGCACATAATTTGCAACAAAACATTTTTCCAGACATATATTGTATACATTCTAAATTTATTTTGAAAATATTGTAAGACTTTTTAAAAGTTAGAATCGTCATAAATATTTATCCAAAAGGAAAAAATTATATAAAAAACAGATTAAAGCAACAATAATTTAGCGAAATTATGCATTTCTTACACCATATACCTTACTTATATGGAGAAAATCCCTCAACTTCCAAACAGCATTTCTGACAACTACACCCTGCTCTTTTCAACCCAGTAATTTCATTTCCAGTATTCGTTTCGGGAACCCTAATTAAGATTAATTATCGTCTTCCCCTAAATCTTATCCAATCACAGAAGCCTCATCAAGACATCTCCAATTTTAATAAGCATTCCAAATTCCCCCTTCAAGAACAGTGAAAAAATAATAATAAATCTTTTGCAATATTGCCAATATACAGTAATCTCCCATACAATTTTGCAGGGTGCACCACCCCAAACGAACCCCTTTATCCTCACTCCCCCCCCCCCCACCCCATTCTGAACCTTCAAAAGCGATAAGCAGCCAAATCTGAAACCATATACTTCCAAAGAGAAAATTATAGTGCACGAGTGTGTACTGGTATGCCGACTAGCATCAGAGGGGGCTTTACCCTCTAAGCTCCTGTCATTCTCCGACCCTCCCATTCGTCGAAACTTCCTTCAGATGTTCCGACCCCCCTTCCTTATACCCAGTTTTTTCAGTTCCTACCCCCTCCAAAGAGCAAACGACAGCTTCCCAAAACGGCAGAAACAAGAAGAAAGATTATAGATAACTATACGTTTAGAATTAACTTCCAGAAGGAAGGGGAGACGCAGGGCAAACGATTTAAAGGGAATCGTTCGAAAAGGGAGGGAGTGAAAAATGATTTTTATTGACAGTGACGGAAATTTATCGCATCTTCGTCTCGTTACCACCAGGAAACCTACCTCTACCATTCTTGGCTTGTTTAGAAATCAGTTTACGACGTATTGTTAAGACGCCATGTGAAATAACAAACAATTTCATTGACTACAATTCGCGTGTATTGCTTTTATTAGGTCCCCTGCTTGGTGCTTGACATCGAGATGTAAACAAACTTACAAGAGACAAAGTTACAACTTAACAAGAGATGTAAATAAATTTAAGTGCTTAACGAAATTTTGCCACAGGTAATCTAAAACTACTACAGAAATATTTAAAATCTACTTTCATCAGCAGAAAAAACAAATTACTCATTTACAAAATTTGGTTTAGGCCCGTGCGGATATGCTGTTGAAACTTGGGCAATGACGGAAAAAAAAATAAAGAGACACTTGCTATATTAGAAAGAAGATTTTTAAGAAGCATATTTGGTGGAACTAAATGTGATAATCATTGCAGAAGAACCAACGCAGAAATTTACAAGCTATTTAAAGATATATTATTAAATTCATAGTACCAGATTAAATGAGCAGGACACTTAATAAGAATCATAAAAATATATTTTTTTTTTTTGGGGGGGGCTAAACCATTTGGCGCTCGAAAAAGGGGACAGCAAAACCTAGGTAGATTGATTGCATGGAAAAAGACTTGAAAGCAATTACGGTAACAAATTGGATAGCTTTGGCTAAGAACAGGACGGCATGGAATGGAATTCTGAGGAAGACCAGGGCCCATCTGGGGCTGACGTACCATTGAAGAAGAAGAATCTAAAACTTATCTTTTTCAGATCCAATATATTTTGAGCACTTTGATTTCAATCAATCGCCATTATAACAGCAAGTGTGTAGCAGATTAAATGTTATCCAAGAATACATCATTTACGCATTTTGCCATCACAATTTTGAATTAAGACCGCCGAACGATGGCATCTGATTGGTCCTCATCCCATTGAGCCAAATCTATTTATCCTGCACATCCCTCTTCGGAATTCTGTTCTTCGAGTTTGGAAATCCAATGTTCTTATCACTAGACCACTCAAGTCCAAATATGTGAAAATAATTTAAAATATTTATCCTTACATGAATTTATTTAGAAATTACAACACTGAGCTTGAATAATTTTCGCAAAGAAAGCAAAGATTATAGTTTTTAAGCAATGCAGCAAAGAAGTAAAAATAGGAAGGCTTATATCCAGGTCCGGATTTAGATGAAAAGAGGCCCTAGGCTATTCCACTTATGAGGCTCTTTCACCTCCCATTTTTAAGTTTGTAAATTACTTATTATGTTTGATTATGGAGTGCACGCAGACCCACCTCCTCGTTGGTGCACACTGGGCAACGTCCTTGTAACGGCAAAGTGGTCTGCATCTTCTGGCAGTTCTTTTTTTCTACATGTCTTCTCGTCGTTGTCGTCGTTTTCGTCGTCATTTTCGTCAAGTCTCGGAGATTGGCTTTAATGTTTTACAATGGAACGCTGGTGGTTTGTCTCTACCATTTCTGACTGGCCATGACTGTCTAGCAGAACATCTCCATCGCATTAAAATATATTCGAATCCTGGCTGCCCCCTATGTGGTTCAAGTGACCCAATGAACAGAGACCACCTCCAACGATGTGCGGTACTTGACGGCGACTCGGAGACAGCGCTTTACTGGCGTGCGAGAGAAGGCAATGACTTCGGTCATCTGTGCATTTTCTGGACATTTATTCTTTTGTATTTTTTTCCCTTGTTATTTTTGTCATTATTACCATTTTTATTCTTCTTGCACTTGCCTTGCCATTGGAAATAAATAAATAAAAAGATGTTTGATTATTATTCTGTGTAGAATTTCTTCTTATTTTTGATTCAGTGTTTTAGTGTTTACTGTTTCTAGAATAGTGAAATTCTAATTTTGCTAACAATTTGAATGTAGGCCCCTCTTGATCTTGAGGCCCTAGGTTAGCCTATAGGAAAATCTGGCCCTGCTTATATCGCCATTATTAGTTATTTGCTAATACCATTGATTTAAATCTCTTCAAATTTTAAGAGGATAATATGGATAATATAAACAGATAGAAGGAGAATGGTGAATATCCTCAAGCACTCTCAATATAAGGAATTTTATATATGAGTATCAATTAGATTGAAAGTCAATAGAATTATATATTACTCACTCATTTTAGATACAAATAAATCAGAAAACAGTTTAGAATTCGATTATCCGGAAAAAAATCAGATATTTATTACCATTTCATTAAAAATTTTGTAAAAAATCATTTAAAATACGAAGCCACTAGATAACCACCTCTCTTTTTGGTTGCATAGAAACAAACTGATGATACTTTTCATACTTGTGCAGACAAAAATAAGCGAATCTTTGAGATAAAAATTTACTGGCTGATGAATTCATTGACACTATTATAAAGAACATGAAGCATCTCTGTCGGGAATTATAGTGCAGTTAAAAGGATCGACCTAAATACTGTATTTCCTTCTTAAAAATAAATTTCCTTTTCAAAGGATAACCACAATTAAAGTAGTTATTTCTTTTCTGCAATTCCTCTTTCAAAACCATGAAGCTCATACTGAAGAGATTTCTTAATTGTCATATCTCCCAATATTGATCTTTTTTTTTTTTTGTGTGTCTTAATTATTATTTATTTATTGTAATATTAAATATTAATAGTGTCTTATTTTTCTCTCTCTTCTCCCAAACCAAATACTTGAAAAAAAATGTATTCATTTCTTAACCCAAAATGTTTTATAAACTATCTTAGCAACTATAGTTTCCATCATTCAATTGGCAAATGGCACTACTTTTTAATAAAACTCTTTTTAATACATCATAAAAAAATAATGAAAAATAAACCCAGGGCCTTTGATATTGTTGTATATGAAAATATATTGTTGTTATTTGTTTAAAATAAAATACTCTGTGATATTAATTGATTTTTCTGAATTTAAAGTTTTCTAAAATACAGAAGTTTTCATCACAAATTGCACTTTAAATATTAGATAGGTATTAAATTTCGATTTATTCAATTCCTACTATTAGTTCACACTCTCCCTATATATATCTTTTTTCCAATTTTCAATCGTTAATAAAATACTTTTCATTCATCCATTCAAGTTTAAATGCATTTTTTTGAACTTACAGGGAATGACACTGGATGTTGATACAGTTTGTTCAAATATTAATTCATTAATTAAATGTAATCAATTAATTTTTAGGTTTTTTTTTAGATTTAAGTTGCTTGTATCTAATATTAGATGGCGCCAGGTGTAAGAGGAAAATTTCAACTTTTATTTGTAAAAGATTTTTCTGCAAAATAGTGAAAAAATGTAGGAATTGACTTAATTTTTTTTTTTTATATTACTTGTTTTTTTTTTTTTTTTTTATTTAACTGCTGAGAAATATACATATAAATACACGAGAAATCAGGAAAAAAATTACTACTATTAATATAATTTTATTTCATAATGAAAATAAAATAAATTAATTCATTTTATGCTTCTAAAAATTATGGACAAAATAATGGGGATAAACTTGGGACAAAATAATTAAAAAACATCTTTTTAAATATCAAATTACCAATTCAACATCCAGTTTCACTTTTTAACTGTATTAAAATCTTTTTATTCAGATAATTAAACATCCAAAGTATATATCGCATGATTTAGAAAAAAATCCTCACCCCGAAATAAAAATAAATAAATAAACGGAATGTGGCAACAATCGGAAATTGCCCAAAATTTCAATTAAGTGATCCCTTCATTCCTTAAAAGACCATGGATCCCAGCTTTAAGAACCACAGATCTAACCCATTTAATTCCGACAACAATAGCTTACAAAAAGAAATGACCAACCTAAATACTACTTCCTTTTTTAAAAACGAACTTCCTTTCTCAACAACCACAAGAATTAAAGTGGTAATAATTTCTTTCCTACGATTTCCCATTGCAAACCGCGGTGTTTACTTCAGTTGCCTAGCATACGTCAGTATCCTTGAGGGAGGGTTATGGTATGAGTTATAAGAAAACTGTACAGCTCATTTGCCTCCAGTAGGCAATAAATCCTGCTCATTAGTTCTCCCAAAACTGTGGGATACCTCTTGTTTTCTTACTTTTTTTTATAAGGGCCACGATAAATAAGCCTCCCCACCATCCTCCTACCCATCCCTTACAAAGAATCATCTTTGGAATCGTACATGCTAAATTTCCTCCAATCACCATCTTATTTGCTTTTGGAACATACTAAGGGAAGGGTATCTCCCCGCAGAGAATCTTCTATTACTTAGCTCATTAATCAGCTGAGTACATATGAGTGTGCGAGGGTTTCATGCCCTTTTCTAATGTTTTTGCCGACTAATGAATATGCTTCATTAATTGGCAAGATTTAATTGAGAATAGGTGCACTTCGGAGGAAGTGATTCGATAATTGTGGTAAGTGGGAGGTACTATACAAATGAATTGAATTGGGTGACTTAATTGCTTTTTGATGCTACCTACGCCTGTAGCTTTTACTGATGCGAATTTTGAACAATGGAATAGAAGCACGTTCTGCATTGTTTTGGATAAAATAATTGTGGTAATTAACCGTAAATATCATTGGAATCAGTGAATCATATTTAGCGGGAACAAATAAAAAGACAGAAAATATTTGTGTGTTTCATTAAAATGGATCTCTTTCCAAAATGTGTGTTTACATGAAATAAAATCTAATTATATTGGTTTCACTTTTTGAAACACCAATATTAAATCTTTGGTGTTAGCTATGATTTTGCTTCTTGGTTGGTTTTTTTTTTTTTTTTTTTTCACAAGAATCAGTTTTGGATAAGCTGCTCTAAACAAATTGAATATTCTAGTAGATAAATTATAAAAACGATTAATTTTATATATCGTAGTTTTGGCCATGTTGCGCTATACAAATTGTAATATTCTGGTAGATAAACTATAAAAGTGATTAATTTCCTTACATGGCACAAAGGCAGTTTTGGACAAGCTGCGCTAAACAAATTGTCATATTCTGGTAGATAAATTACAAAAGGGATATTAATTTTACATATGGCCCAAAGGACAGTTTTGGCCAAGCTGCGCTAAACAATTTGTCATATTCTGGTAGATAAACTATAAAAGCGATTAATTTTAAATATGGCCCAAAGGACAATTTTGGCCAAGCTGCACTAAGCAAATTGTAATTCTGTAAACTGCTAAGCAAAATAAAAATTGTAATTGCTAAACAAATTCTGATAGATAAACTATAAAAGCGATTAATTTTATATATGGAACAAATGACAGTTTTGGCCAAGCTGTGCTAAACAATTTGTAATATTTTTAGTAGTTAAACTATCAAAGTGATTAATTTTCATAAAATCAATTAAAATCATGGTTTTTATAATTATTTGATTAAAAAGAAAACTTTTTTATCAAGTTATTTTTCTTTTAAAACTGAGTTACGCTTCTTTTATTATGCTCAACACAATGCGTGCACTTTTTCTTTTTGTTTTGTTTTTTATTTGCGAGGTTCTTGAACTCTGATTATATTTCCATTCATCTTATTGTAAAAACTGATAAATTTATGGCCAGAGCTATTTTATCTCGTTTACACTCAATGATTTTATTGATTTATTTATTCTTTTTTTTTTTTTTTTGAAAGAACGGTATGAAATTTTTGCCGATAAGCACTTTCCCAATAAATCCATGAAGTTGTTTGCAACTTTTTCAAAATCACTTCAGCGGCCAACTGTTTTTCTTACCCCCTATCTTCTTATTGATAACTCTGACTAAATAATACCCGCCTTTTTTTAACTTGAATACCAGCCAAGAGGAATTGAAAACTTTCAATCTACTCAAATTTCTCACTACCTGATGGCTTATGGTATGTTTACTGAAACTAAGAATCTATAAGCAAACATTGGATTAACATATTTTATTCATTAAAAAAAGTGAATAGCAGAAATGCTAAAGAAAATTCGTACATAAAAGAAATTTCTAATATAATAACTCTCAAGATGATGAGCATGAAATAGTGTTTAGCAAAAATTATCATTTCAAGTGTAAATTGATAAAGTTCGCGTAAAAAAAAAAAAAAAGAAAAAAAAAAAAAAAGTATTGTCAGCCAAAATTTAAATATACTTTGGACCGTTTTTTTTATTTTCACTATTAAATTGTTGTCTATTTACAGAAGAATACCACATAAAATCATTGATTGATTTGGTTAAAAATGCAGAGAGTATTACAATTAACAACTTTATGTCATGTTAATTTATTAAAAACATATTACCATCCTTAGATCAATATTATAATCTATTTATTCTTCTTTAAATGGCACAACGGCCACATTTGATATTAGTTCATTTATCAGAAATTATATTTGTGTTATTATGTTTTTAGTATTAATGGATTTACTGATGACTATTAGGCAAAATTTTATCACGAAATTGGATTATGTAAGACATTCTTTCAGCTACTCATCATTTTGCAATGAAAAGCTTCTCTTCAGATGAGTTTATACCGGATACCAAAAGCTCACGCAGCATAATGCCAGCCAATCAGAAACTTGATCGGGAGAAATACAAGTCTTCCGTTTGGCTGGGGTTCTCCGACATGAACTTGGTATTGGAGCAAAGGGTGAGCATTGGCCAAACTGGCAAGATTGTTTAAAATAGAGAAATTAAGATCAAGTGGTTTTATGAATGGCGCTCAGTGATATAAGTTTCGAGTTCGACTCCCGGTGGTGCCATGGATACTTGTAGCGGTTCGAAATCCACTTTAAACCGCATGTCCTTTCTAATATGACTATAGAGCGTTGGAGTAGGGTTGACAACCCTACCTCGTAAAAAGAAAAATCTGCAGAAGAAGAAAATCTGCCTGAAGGCAGACGGTCATGGTCCAATATGGGGCTGTTGCGCCAATGAAGAAGAAATTTCAATTTTTAAACTTTAAATTAAATTTTTTTTTATAAATTAAAAAAAAATTCCATTTTTATTTTCGTTTTCTTAAATAATTTAAGGTTTTTGCGCCTTATTGAATTAAAAAAAAACAATAGATGTATATATTTTTTTCTTTCTTTTTCATTTTACTTATACGCAATTTTTCTGTCAAACTATTTCATTTATTTATGACTTTTCTCAAGTCCCGAGGATTAAAAAGAAAAAGAAAAACATTTTTTTAAATCCTAAGCCGATCCTTATAAGGAGGTGCAAGACCACTTCCTCTATCCAAAATCCCCTATAAACGCAGTCCAAATCTTTTCCGCCGACCTTTCTCCTCACAGTTTACGATCGCGGGGACTTCGGCGTGGCACAAGGCGATGCACAGGAAACACGCTCAAACAAGAGATCCTTTGTTTCTTGCGCACAGCCTAACGAGTCTGGTTTATTAGAAGAGCCATTGTCAAGGGGGCACCGCATCAAGAGCAATCGTTGAAAACGGGCCCACGTATGAGGTCCACGGACCGCTGGCGTTTAATGACCGTTCAATGAGGGTCGCCTTTAAACGGTACGGCAAAATTTGGCTGGGATAAAAATAAATGATAAAGAAAAAGAAAAAAGAAAAAAAAAGGACAGAGAAAAGAGTGATAATAAAAATGTTTTAATCGCAGGCGGCCTGCGTTTCTAGCCAAAATTTTTACGAGGCCCCGCTTTTTATTATCATCTTGGCGAGAAGAAAGTTAATGAGGCCGTTTGTCATTTTAGTATCATTTCTTAGGATAAGTGTGCCCAGAGTTAAGCGCTTTAAAGTCGCCAAACTCAGCATTATTCTGCAGAAAACCTTTTTTTTTTTTTTTATCGATAAAAATAATTATTTGTTTTGTTCTTTTTTTTTTTTTTTTTTTTTTCTAAAGAATATAATCGAATAAAGTATGGGTGGTCTATTTGTTTGTATTTAAGATACATTTTTACTAGTAAAATATGGCACAATCTATTTTCCGCACTTTTATTTTTTTTTTTTTTTTATTGCCGGGCACTTGTCTATCAGGTCACTCACATTATAAGTTAAGGGGCGGCGGCTAGTGCTCTGGCGCTCGGTACCACAGGGTTCGAGTTCGAGTCCCAAAGGTGCCATGGAAGTTTGTAGTGGTTCGAATCCACTTTAAGCCGTAGATCCCGGCCAAATATAGCCGTTGGGCGTAGGGCTGATAACCCTACCCCCTGTAAAAAGAATCATCTACTGTCTAGAAATCTGCCAGCAGACAGACGGCCTTGGCCACTGATGATGAAGGTAAGAAATTTTTTTTTAAAAATTTTGAGAACCATAATTTAAGCTACAGTAACTGATTAAGCTATTAGAAATTGCATAATCCCTATTCTGAAAGCTTTTAATCATCGAAAAATAATTTTTTTTCTTAGTATTATTAGAATAAAATAGGAAAGAAAAATGGATGACTTATTAGTCTTAAGCAGTCTTAAATCTTTAGCAGTTGAACAATGGGTGCGAGAAGGGCTTATACATACAAAATCAATCGTGATCAATCAGTTAAATTTTCAGTGTTCTACAAAAATAAAATTTTTGTTCATTAAAAAAACAGAAATAGAGGCAAAATTTAACTTAAAAAATATTATATGAAAGAAAGAAAATGTACAATCCATTTAATGAAAGGCAATGTACAAGCATGTTTTAAATAAAATACTAAACCTGTATTTTTTTTTTTTTATATATGTTACAAAACATTCTTCGTGTATCATAGGAACCTAAACCAGTTTCACTTTAAGAACACCACAAGATACCAATTTTATACCCATATTGAGCACTGTCAATGAAATTGTTTAGAACTAATGGATTTTCACTGGTTATCAGATATAAATTTTCAATACACACCTCTAACATCTCTAAACAAATATAATAAGATTTACAAAAAAGCAAAAATTCAGTGCTATAAATATAAAAGACAGTAGAATCTCTAATGTAAAATAAACTTACAATAAAATTTAAGATTCAAAATTCAATTTGGTTTTATCTCAGTGTTCTTTTTAAATTTTTACACATTTTTTTTATTAGTAATATTTCTTGACAGCATATTCTGTATTAGTCCCAAGAAAAAAAAAAGGCACTTAGGACAATAGATATTAATAAGCGGATTATCAAACGTATAGGCGTCATATGATGCTTAACTACAACTAAAAGTAAACACACCAAAAACTCTTGCAATTTTTTTTTTTTTTTTTACTGGTTTTAAGATATAAACTTTTAGTACACATTGTACTTATCTCTTAATAAATATAATAAAATTTATCAAAAGTGCATAAATTAGGTGAAATAAATACAAAAGACGATAGAATTTCTAATGTAAAATAAACTTAGAGTCAATTTAAAATTCCAAATTGAATTCGGATTTTCTATTTAAATTTTTACACATTTTTTATCCGTAACATTTCCTGATAGCATATACTTCTAATCGATCCCAAGAAAAAAATCGCTTAGGCCAATAGATATTAATAAACGGGTTATCAAACGTATAGGCATTCAATTGATGCTGAACTACACCTAAAAAGAAACCAAAAACTCTTGAAATTTTTTTTTTTCTACTTCCGACTCTTCATTCTGAGTATATTTCGGTCTCTCCTGAAGAACAAAAATTCCAACTCCGTCAACCGAATCGAAAGCTCTTTTCGCACCTCTATTCATTTCAGGCGGATCCAAAGACAACTCCATTTTTTTTACCATTAATCCATCTTCCCTCCTCCTAGAACGAAGAACAGCATAATAAATGAGAGAGGAGCAGAATGGCATGCTGTCTATTTATTTTCCCACCGCATTTCCTCGAAAAAGACAAATAATTCTCGTCTCCTTTTCTTTAATTTCGGTGACATGAGACGAACGAGGGGCCGACGGATGAACCTGAGGGGGTGGCGGGGTGGGGGCGTAGTCTTGTTGACTTTGCTAACGATGCCTCTTAAATCTAGTAGGCCAGCTACCGCTGCTGATTTCACGAAATGAGAAGAAAAAAAGAACCATGAGGGTTTTTCTTAGATGTGCTGCGTGGATAAGGTTGTCTCTCTACCCTTTATTTATTATAATCTTTTTTTTATCCTATTTAAACCTGTGCTTAAGAGAAACAAATTCGGGTTTAGTTTTTTGGATTTGTTCCTCGCGTTATGGTCGATCGCGTTGAAGGCGTAAATGAAACATCTGTGATAACACGAGATGAATTTTGCTTACTTTTTAAAAAAAGGAAAATAAATGGCTTTTTATCTCGTATTTATTTATCCTGTATTTACTTATCCAACCATGGGGGAAAGGTAGCATTTAAACTGCAGTTTCTTTTGAATGAAGTTGTGAAAAATAAACGAATACAGAAATGGAAGGAAACAAAACGAATTAAAATCAGTATCGAATTTTTTTTTTTTTACAAATCCATGGCTTTGGTTACCATCAAGTAAAAATTAAAATTGCCATTAAATTGTTATTACAGATGTTTATGCTTTTAAAATGCTAGATTCATGATACTATTAAATGTTTATGCTCTTTCTCGAAAATTTACAAGGATCTATTTTGGTATCCATATCAGCATTCAAACTATCCTTTTTCAATAATTTAGAAACGATTTTGATTAATTTTGTGTGTGTTTGTTAGACTTTTCCCTCTCTCTCTCTCTTTTTAATATTTTAATTTAAGCTTTTCCTTAATTTAAATATATATAAATGTTTAAAAACATTTCCTGTTGTTTGTTGTTCCTTATCCCACTTGATCGATAGCAACATCTAGACCAAATTCCATAAACCCTGTGTTCCCATGGATGGAGAGCAGCTTTTGTTGTGATGGAGCACCTGACTGAAGGAGGAGGGCAGTGCCTTCAGAGGGAATTAACCCGTATTTACTTATCATATGGGAGAAAACCCGGAAAATTCTCACCAGGTAGTACGACTGACGAGCAATGTGTTTAAAAATCCCAGACGCCATCCGAGGCTTTTTGAAACAGTGAATACAATAAACTCGCTAGCGGATTGAACCTCAACCCTAATGCTCACCAGCGGTACGCATTACCACTGAACCACGAGTCAGACAAGTATTTAATTTATTTAACAAATAAAACAACGTTTCTGTTCTATACAAAACTGTGTCTTTCAATAAATGATGTCATGTGTACCGTGGAGTGCAATATTAAAAATTAAGTCATGGATTACTAAAACTACATCCAGAGATATCTAATTGTCACTTTAATTTTTAATGAATCATGTGAAGTCATAGTTTTCTTATTATAAATAAATAAAAATAGCATCAATACAAGTTACTATAATTATTGAAAGTTATAATTTATAGTAATTTTACAATTACTATTCTTTTTTATTAAAGTCAGTTTAATGTCTCTTCTTAAGCTTTTGTGTGCCTAGATTAGAAACAATTATATTTTATTTATTTGCCACTGAAAGTCCACTTTTAAATACTATACAAGTATATAGACTAACAATATAAATTCTAAGAATTGTTAAGTGTCGTTCTAAATTATCCATTTTGAAACCTATTATAAAAATGTATTCACGTATAATGCCCTCGATATTCATACTGGCGTAATAACATCACCGTAAACTGAACTAGGTCCCATTTTTGAAAGACTATACAAGTCCCCTTTTTATTTTAATTTATACGAACAAGCCTAAAAAATTTGCTCGTTTTCAAAATTTTAATTAAAAAACGCAACGAATAGCTTAAAATTCAGTATAACTTTTATAAAATTGTTTATTGTTGTTCTAAACTATCCATTTTGAAACCTATTGTAAAAAGTATCCACGTATAATGCCCCTCCTTTGATATCCTTACTGGCGTAATAACACCACATAGTAAACTAAACTAGGTTCCACTTTGAAAGACTATACAAATCCACTTTTTTTCAAGTTTTATTTTAACTTATAATACGAATAAACCCCGTTTTAAAAAATTTTATTTAAAAACACAACGAATAGCTTTGAAGTTTTGATATAAAGTTTTAAGAATTGTTAATTGTTGTTCTAAACTATCCATTTTGAAACCTATTGTAAAAAAGTATCCACGTATAATGTCCCTCCTTTGATATCCTTACTGGCGTAATAACACCACATAGTAAACTGAACTAGGTTCCACTTTGAAAGACTATACAAATCCACTTTTTTTCAAGTTTTATTTTAACTTATAATACGAATAAACCCCGTTTTAAAAAAATTTTATTTAAAAACACAACGAATAGAAGTTTTGATATAGTTTTAAGAATTGTTAATTGTTGTTCTAAACTATCCATTTTGAAACCTATTTAAAAAAAGTATTCACGTATAATGCCCTCGATATTCATACTGGCGTATTAACATCACCGTAAATTGAACTAGGTCCCATTTTGAAAGACTATACAAGTCCCCTTTTATTTTAATTTATACGAACAAGCCTAAAATATTTGCTCGTTTTCAAAATTTTAATTAAAAAACGCAACGAATAGCTTAAAAATTCAGTATAACTTTTATAAAATTGTTTATTGTTGTTCTAAACTATCCATTTTGAAACCTATTGTAAAAGTATCCACGTATAATGCCTCTCCTTTGATATCCTTACTGGCGTAATAACACCACATAGTAAACTAAACTAGGTTCCACTTTGAAAGACTATACAAATCCACTTTTTTTCAAGTTTTATTTTAACTTATAATACGAACAAACCCCGTTTTAAAAAATTTTATTTAAAAAACACAACGAATAGCTTTGAAGTTTTGATATAAAGTTTTAAGAATTGTTAATTGTTGTTCTAAATTATCCATTTTGAAACCTATTTAAAAAAGTATTCACTTATAATACCGCTCACTATTCATATCGTAAACTAAAACGTAAACTAATCGTAACCGTAAAACGTAATCTAAACGTAATCGTAAACTTCATCGAATTCATATCGTAAACTAAACTAGGTTCAGCTTTGAAAGATTATACAAGTCCACTTTTAAAGACCGTTCCACTTTTTTAAGTTTTATTTTAACTTATAATACGAACAATCCTGAAATATATATCCTGTTATAATAATAATAATTATAACTGTTATAATAATTATTATTTTAATTTGCTCAATTAAAATAATATAAAATTTTAAAAATTTTTAATTGTTGTTCTAAATTATCCATTTTTAAATCTCTTTCTTGTAAAAAAAAAGTATTCACGTATAATACCCCTCGACATTCACACTGGCGTAATAACACCACATGGTGAATTAAACTAGGTCTCCCTTTGAATGACGAGTGACCTAAATACACTTTAAATAATCTCTTCCCAAAAAGAAGAGGTCACCTAATAGCTTTTCCAGAACTTAATACGCTCGCGGTCGTTAATTGCTCTCGATTGCTGGCGTTTTGTTTCTTGATGGAATGGAGGGAGCGATCTGATAATAAATATTCCATCCCTCAAAGCAACTTCAACCCTTTTCGCGATTTATTTTACCGCAGTGACCTCTTCTAGGAAGTATCCAGAGAGGAGATGCACGTTAATGATATTTCAAAAATCTCCACTCTCTCTTCTACCAGTTTGGAAGAGATTGGATAACCCTCGAATTCATTAAGCTAATAGAGTCTGAAACGCACAAGAAAAGGGAGGTTCGGGTCCTGGATACGAAAATGAGACATCCTTCATTTTAATTGAGATACCTTTGAAAGTTTGTCTGCTACTCATTAGTTTCCTCGGCAAGTCAGCAGATTTTCCAACGGTGTGTTGTCAACTAAATTTGAAGAGGTGCTTGATAAATATGGAAAAGGGGTTTTCGTCATTTGCCTCTGAGTTGAGGAATTTGTTGCAAAATTATTCACTTGTTGATTCTGGAAAGAATGTCAGAGAACTATGTAATTACTCTCTCTCTCTCTTAATTTTCATAAGGATAATATTAGATTAAGAAATCTTCTGAAACTTTTGATTGATAATGCACGCTTTAAGGATTATAAGGATGGAAAATTTGGAATAAGATTTTGATGTGAAGTTCTTCGCAAATTTTGTATAACTAACTTTTACGAATTTCATATTTGGTTCTTTAACATTAAATAATAAAATATAATGAACCATTGTGAAATAAAGTTAAAAATTTAGTAATAAGATTTTAAGTGAGTAAAGTTGGCTTAGGGACCTGATGGCCGAGTGAATAGCGTATCAGGTTGAGTCCTGACAGTTCCATAGATGTTTGTAGGTGTTTGGAATTCATTTTAAACTGTAGGTCCTGGTCTAATATGACTGTAGAGAGTTGGGCTTAGGGCTGACCATTCTATCCCATAAAAAGAAAACATCTCCTGACTCAAAATCTGCTAGAAGGCAGACGGCCTTGGCCCACCATAGGGCTATTGCATCAATGAAAAAGAAAGTTGTTAATTGTTCTTCTTTTTGGCTTAAGATGAATATGATTATAATTTTAGTGGCTACACACGTAATGCATGTATTCAATTCTGAACAAAATACAAGGATAAATTAAAATTGAAAAATGTGGTTTGCCCCAGATTACAGATTCGTTAACTAAGAAATCTGTTAGCTCGTCTGGAACCTAATCAAATAAATATCAACATAAAAAAATCACAACTTAAATGCTAAAATTATCAATCATGCTTCAATTAGGATTTGAAATTGATTTGGAGCTAGCAAAAATAGTCCTTTACGTTGGTCTTGTTTTACATTTACGAAACACAGTACAACGTAAAAAGAAAAATATATATATATATATATATATATGCATCAGTATAATAATATAATGATTAATTTATATGAGTTTCAATAATCTGTAATTTATATTATAATGATTTTAAATAAACTAGACCAGGGGTCGGCAACCTGCGGCTCTTTGGATGTGAAGCTGCGGCGCTTTAGTTCCATACGCAAATATTATTTATTTTATCAACAAAAAAAACATTCGAAAATCGTTCTGAATCGATTAACGAGGATTAGGCACCGATTCTATCTCTCAGCCACTTGTATTCGCTTTTCACCCCACTCCTTCCCCGTGACACGCGTCGTCACTGTTGTCAGTCTATCGGAAGTTCTCGAATGACGCCATCGTCGGATGTTTCTATATAAGTTTAATTCGCTTTCGACGCAAGACAATTTGGCGTCTTCATCAATGCTTTGGCTGCGACGTGAAGAATACTGTGGTGTGGAAGTGACTGTGGTAGAAGAATTGGTTTGTTTTGAAGAAAAATTAATTCTTTTTGCAGAATATATTCAGAGCGGTAAATTACTTCATTTTCAATTTCTAAAGCAATATCGCGATAAAGCCAGTGCAACTGTTGACACGAGGTACTTCAGCACAGTTATAAAAAAAATTAAAGATGAATTTGCTGACAGATTTGAGCAATTCAAAACCAACAAAACCACTCTAGCATTTATAGTAAATCCTCTCATCACAAATAGTAACGAAATCCACATTGAGCCATTTGGAATTGATACTGGATCTCTAGAAATGCAATTGATCGATTTAACAAAAAGCTTTGTGGAGTGGAAAATTTACAGAGTTGAAAAGCAAGTTGGAAGAGCTGGGGGTCTAGAAATGTATGTACGTAACGCAACAAAAGTGGACAGCTTTAAAAGAAATGCCGCGAGTTGAGGCACTTATATTCGACGCATGGAATAGTCTTCCAGATTGCTACAGTGAGGTGAAGAAGTTGGCATTTGGAGTGCTGACTATCTTCGGATCGACATATCAGCGTTCTCTTGCATGAATATAATTAAAAGTAAAGTAAGAAGCCAACTAACAAATGAAAATTTAGAGTCGTGTTTGAAACTTAAAACAACAAGTTATGAGCCAAACTTTCTAAAACTATGCAAAGCCAATGCTCCCATTGAATTTGTTTGCTCAAATGTATGTTATTGTTTTTTTTTTTTTATTTTAAGTACAAGTTACATTGTTTAGTAAAGTTTAAATTTTCTACTTGAATAACCATGCAAAGCAATCGCTCCCATTGAATTTGTTTGCTCAATTGTTTGTTATTGAAGTACAAGTTAGTGTTGTAAGTAAATGTTTAATTGTTTTAATTGTTTACTTAAATAATAAGTAATTATCTAATAATGCCATATATATATATATTATCTAATTTATTGTGAAAAACACTACTTATATATGAATAAATAGATATTTTTTTTTTTATGAATAAATAGATTAGTTTTTTTTTTTTTTTTTTTTACAAAATTTCTTTATGCAAGTGCTATTTATTGTTGGCAACCAACAATTTTGTGGCTCTTTAAAAAAGTTTGAAATTTTGTAAATTGTAATTTTGGCTCTTCCAACTCAAAAGGTTGCCGACCCCTGAACTAGACTATACAGCGTAGATCACAATCATTAGTTTGTCATTTCATTAAAAGAAAGTTTGCGAATTAGCTAAATCAACTAAACACATTTCTAAAGATGTATAGATCTTAATATTTTTAAACATAGATATATTCATGTCTCCAGAAAAATGATTTTTTTCAATAATAGATCTCATTTAAAATAATTAAATAATTTTTTTCGTTGTGAGCATTATATATTTTTTTCAAATTATTTATTGCTGAAAATAAAGAAAAAAATACATATTGCGTAATTTAGATTGATTTCATAGCTCATGCCTAGATTTTACTACATTTTTTTCGGCAGTTAAAATAATTATTTTATTTCCAAAACTCATTCTTGGAGTCACAAGCTAAGATCCGTAAAACAGAGTTTACATTGGATATCAAAACTTCATATCGTAGAATGACAACAAATCGAAAGTCTAAGTGATCGGGTTCAACTTCCGATTGTTAATCGTTCAACTTCCAATTTAATAAACTTAATTATAAATACAAAGTTGATAAATTTCGATAAAGCGATATTCTATTTCGATTGTTTATAGTTTTCTAAAGACAGTGGATGAATCAATTCATTAACTGAACCAAAAAAAAAAAAAAAAAAAAATTATTTTGCACAAAACGTGTCAATTAATAGAGTTTTTGAAGCATTGAATTTAAGTTCAAAAAATAAAATGTTAGTTCGTTTCTTTACATATTTGTAAATGTTTTAAAAAGAAATTTTTAATTGTAGAAAATTGTATGAAAAGCAACAAACAACTGAAGACTGCCTATTGACTTTATATATTTTTGTAGATATTTAAAAAAAAAATGTGTTATAAAGTTAAATCAAATTAGTTCGCTAAAAAAACGTTCTTATGTTACTGGGAGTTAAGAAAAAATGTATTTTATTGTTAATGTGATTATTAAACACAACCGTAATGTATTAATATTGATAATCAGTTAACATCGTATAAGTTAACCAATGATGTTTTTTAAAGTTAATTTGATTATTACTGTGGTGTTGTTTCAATGGCCTGACGGCCAATTAGCTAGCACTGTGGTCCTTGGTACTTCAGGCTCGAATCTTTCCTATGGTATGGATGTTTGTAAGCTGTTCAGAATCTACATTAAATTGAATCCCCCGTTACTACCCTAAAGTGTGCAAAAAAGACCGTAAAAAACAACAAACCAAAACTGGTGTTGTTTGTGCAACATATTTTGAATAGGTAATTGATAATTCTATTGACGTTTGATAAAGTAAAAAACGCATAAATGGATTTAGGGTCTTTATATTTAAGATTTGCTTATATACTTAAGATTACTTTATATTACAATATGTTTCTGATATTTTTCTAATTTTATATACGAATATTTTAATGCCGTTAATATGCATAAAATGAGAATGACGAGCAAGTTATTTCAGTTGACAAGCATTACATTTCAGTTTATTTTAATACGTAAATAAAACACGACAATGCTTACAAAAAAATATAAAAAATGCAGCAACATGCTATCGGATTGTTTTTAACTCATTATTTTTTTCTTGGAACTAAATAAAAAAACAAAAATCAAACCGAAACTATATGTAAAACTATTGTATGACAGTTGCTGATTTATTAATTGAAATTCTAGAAAAGGTTTATTTTAGAACTGATGTTAGATGTAACAAGTGATTCATTGTTGGAGATATCTCAATGTTATTTTCATACCGAATTCTTCATACTGTTTGGCATCTACTAAAAAGAAGAAGAAAAAAAAAAAAAAAATCGAAAGGATAACAAAAATTGGCCTATCTAACCTCTAAGCTCTTAAAAAGTTTTCCCACTATTTGTTTGGTGTGTCTTTATGCATTACTCACGTCATTCCATGTCTAATGTAGAATAAACTTTTTCCCAAAGGTCATCAGACAAAAAAAAGAAACAATAGTATACAAATGTTGCCATTTAGAAATTCGGTTCATTTGTTAGAACAGAACTTGACAACAATTTCAATTTAAATGCGTAAATGAAAAACAACAATGCTTCAAAAAATATAAAACATGCTATCGGATTGTTTTTAAACATTTATAACTTTTTTTTAGAACTAAATAAAGAACAAAAATCAGTAACCGAAACTATATGTAAAATTTGCATGACATTTGCTGATTTATTAATTGAAATTCTAGAAAAGGTTTATTTTTAGAACTCATGTTAGACGTAACAAGTGATTCATTGTTGAATATATCTCAAACATTATTTACATACCGAATTCTTCATACTGTTTGGCATCTAATAAAAAGAAAAAAGAAAGAAAAAAAAAAAAGTGAAAGGATAACAAAAATTGGCCTATCTAACCTCTTGCTCTTAAAAAGTTTTCCCACTACTTGTTTGGTGTGTCTTTATGCATTACTCCGTCATTCCATGTCTAATGTAGAATAAACTTTTTCCCAAAAAGGTCATCGTACAAAAAAGAAACATTAGTATACAAATGTTGCCATTTAGAATTCGGTACAGAAATCGTTTGTTAGAACAGAAACAAGTAAAGAAAGAATAAAAAAAAGAACGGAAAATGTGCAGACGGCGTTTGTGTCAGAAAAACGAAGAAAGAAGAAAATACAAAAGTTTTTGGGAAAGAAAAAAAAGAAAAAAAAAAGAAAGAAAGTTGGGGAAAAAATACTGCCGGGGCTTGGGATTTATTTCGGCTTTCTGACCTTCCTGTAAAAGCTTCATTAAGGGTTAGCGATGAAAGATCCGGCCGCCAAATACAACACACGATATCTCTCGCCACCCTACGCTTTGCAAGGGTTGCATCCTTTCATCGCCAACTATTCGCCAAATTGAAAAATAAGACAAATTATTTCCGGAGTTTAAATTTAAGTTTATAAATTTGTGACGAGACAGACGAAAAGAATAACAAATAAAAAAGTGTTTGAAAAACAAAGAGACGAAGTGTAGTGGGTAACTTAAATATTTGGTTAAGATAATATTTGATTAAATAACAAGTAATATAAAAAAAAAAAAAAAAAAAATTTAAGTCGATTCCTACTTTTTTTTTTTTTACTATATTGTAGAAAATCCTTTATAAATAATTTTCATTCATTTTTTTAAGTTTATCTGGCGCCATCTATTGGTAGATGCGTGCAACTTAAATAAAAAAAATAAATTTAATTACTGAAATAATATTTTAAAAAACTGTATTGACATCAAAAAAGGGTGTCATCCACTACAAGTTAAAAAAATGTATTTGAACTTGAGTGGATGAATAAAAAATATTTTATGAACGATTGAAAATTTAAACAAGATATATATAGGGAAGTGTGAGCTAATAGAAGGGATTGAATAATAATAAATATACATAATAAAATATAACATAAATATTTCCATTAAAAAATAAATAAAATAATAAATAATTCTATTTAAAATAATAAATATATCCATAAAAAATAAAATAAACATAATAAAATAATAATAAATAATACAATAATTAATACAATAATAAAATATTTTAATGAATAATATAAATAATAAATATTTAAATTAAAATAAATAATCATAGGTGCTAAAATAAAAAAATAAATATTTCCATTTAAAATACAATAATTTTAAGCAAGAAATTTTTAATAAATAATTTTTAAAAAGATTATATGAAAGTTTTATTTATTTATTTATTTTTTTTAATTTTATAGAAATCTGTAAAGTGAAATCATAGATTTTTAATAAAAATATAAAACTTAATTGTTCCTGCAATTTTTTTTTTTTTGCTTTTACTGTTGTAACGAACATGGTTAAGATATAAATTCATAATTTTTTTCTATTTTTTTAAATGAAAAGAAAATGATTTTCCTTTAAAATTTGAAAAGTTTAAAAAATAAATAATTTTATAGTTGTTTAATGAACATTTCCCATGATTTTAATTCGTTATAAGTAAACTGAATCGAAAATATAGCGGAGTCTTATTTTTGAGGTCGTACAAATACTTTCATTAATGCTTATATACAGTGAAATAAAGACCTTTTAAATTCAGCGATATAGTATACGCAAATTAGATTAAAGATTAAAAAATTAATAAAAGTCTTCAAAGTTCAAAATTTTAAATACATTTAATTTTTTAAGTAACTAAAAAAAAAAATCTAACCACAATATTAATTCGTTTTAAGCACAATAATAACCATATAACGAATATATATTAGCAATTTCAATCTAAAATGTAAATGTATCAAATAAGACGTCATACAATATTTTTAATAGAAAAAGTTGTTTTTCAATTTTATGAAATTTAATGTTAAGACCAGACGTGAATAAAGCAATTCGTAAATAATAATATTAATTCGTCTTAAGCACAATGATATCTGTATAACGAATATTTATTTACAATTTCAATCAAATGTAAATGCGTCATACAATATTTTTTTAATACAAAAAGTTGTTTTTAAATTTTTTTGTAATTTAATATTAAAACCAGACGTGAATAAAAGCTAATCTATGTATATAAATATATTTTTAGCATGTTTAAAAAAGAATGTCCCGTAGAAATTCAGTTTCCTTCAAATATTCGTAGCCAAAAGTTATCCAATTGTTAATAATTATTTTTAATTAAATAAAAACCTTACTGTTTTATTGCTGCCAGATTTTTCACACAAATGGCAACATTAAAAAATCTGGCTGGCGCCATTAATTTATTAAATAAAAAAAATGATAGAAAATTTGCAATATTAGTTTTCAATTTATTTTTCAAATTAACACTATTATATTTTTTAAAAAATAAATGCTAAGATATTAAAAGTGAAAAAAAAAATATTATTGGTAATTTTTGCTTAAAAAATTATTGCTTTATTTATTAGTGCCAATTTCTGTTATTTAAAGCGAATTGTTTAATATCTTAAACATTTAATGTTACACTTATTATTTTTATTAACAAAATTTTAACCATTTTTAACGAAATTTAACCAATATTAAGTGGCCAAAGCCGAGTCATATTTGCTAGTCAAAGATAAGCTATCCGTCTAGAATTTGATGCGTTTAAAATAGATCAGAAAAGCGAGCTGAAATCTTCCTCTGGTAGCCCTATCTATTCCATCAAATAAACTGTAGACACTAGTGGGGGTAAAAGGTTGTAAAAGGGAGTGGGTCACCCATTAAACAACGGGGGTAATCAAGGGTAGACGAGTCCACTCTTCTCGGCCATAAAATACAAGCACGGGGTAATTTATAGGTTTCCCGGGCAATATGAGCCAATGAATCTGGTAAATTTTAAGATAAATTGGATCCTCAATCTAGGAGTCATAATTTCAGGGAGAGCACGCCACCATTTTATGCGAGCCGCACAGAAAAAAAAAGGAATTCTGGGAAAGATTGATTGATCTTTAAATGCTGGTGACACGTCACATGACTTTTAGTGATAAATTAAAGCATAAATTCTGGTAATGACTTTTATTTTGTTATCAGTTTCTACTGTTATCTGGGAATAATCTCTGGTAGCGTTTATCTTCTAATTAAAAACATGCCTCGTCTTTTAATTGGGATTTTACGTTTATTAATAACACATAGCATTTAAAAAATATATGTTAGATCGAAAATGGATCGGAAATACGTATTTCAAAATTCGATTTCTTTGGAAATACAATACTGAAAATTAAAGAGCTTGATGTCTATAAAATCTGTACCAACAACAAGCTTTCTATGAGGATGAAATGAATTAAAGAGATATACAGTGGATAAAAAAAGTATTGGCAATTGCCTATAAATGATCATATTTGCTAACAAAATATGTTTACAAATTTTATTTTAACATAGCGATCTACAGAAGGAGAAAAGACAAACAAATATAACGAAATTTTCATTTAAATATTTTTTTAGTCAAAATCTACGAGAAAATCCAAATTTTACATGATAAAAAAAGTATTGGCAAAATTATGAAATTTTCAAAATTATGAGCGAAAACAAAATCAGTATATGTTTAGTACTTTGTATGCATACCTTCTGCATCTATAAAACTTGTAATCTATTTCTCATAGAGGAAACTAAGGTCTTTGTTGTACTGTTGGGAATTTTGTGTCACTCTTGCAAAAGTAAACGTTTGAGGTCGTCTTTACTTGAAATTTTATGTTTCTTGATTTCTAGATCCAGCAGGTGCCATAAATTTTCAGTTGGATTGATGTCAGGCGATTGAGGTGGGGTTTTTAATTGACGAGGAGCATTGTAGAGTATCCATTCACGGGTGAAATTCGCTGTATGCTTGGGGTCATTGTCTTGTTGAAAAACGAATGATGTTCCCAAGCCAAGATTTTGGGCACTGATTTTTAAGTTATGGCGCAAAATGTCAATGTATGTACGTGCTGTCATAATACCATCAATAAAATGCAGGTTGCCAATTCCATTAGCTGCCATACAGCCCCAAACTAAGACGCTGCCTCCACCATGTTTTACAGTAGCAGTTAAATGTTGCTTTTTCAATTCAGTATTTGGACTCATCCACACATATCATCGTCCATCACTGCCGAAAATATTAAACTTTGATTCGTCGGAAAAAATAACTGTGTTTCAAAACTCTTCAGATAAATCAACGTGGGATTTTGCGAAATCTAACCTCTTTCTTCTATTTATTTCCGAGATGAATGGTTTCTTTCTAGCTGCCCTTCCATAATAATTTCTCTCGTGTAAAACATTCCGTACAGTCTGTACGCTGAAAGTCTTTTGCGAAGTGAAAGCAACATCTCTAGCTATCTGAGGTGCACTTATTTTAGGGTTTTTCTTAACCTTGTTAATAATGACACGTTCTTCTCTTGTAGAAAATATTCGAGGTCGTCCACTTCTAGTCTTATTTTCCGTTGATCCTGTTTCTTTGAACTTTTTTTTTACAACACTTCTGACAGTAAATAAACTTATATTGAACTGCACTCCTATAGCACGATAAGTTAAACCTTCATTTCTGAGCCTAATAATCGTGTTTTTAACACTAACGTCCAACTCCTTCGATTTCGAAGTCATTTTACTGCAGTAATCGCAAAATAATGCATAGACACTTTTGGAGTAGTTTTGCAGACTTTATACCGGTAGAGTTTCTTATCAGTCGAAACACGTGACTTCAATGTAACAAAATTTGCATAGCAGTTAAAACTTCGCCAATACTTTTTTGGCATGCAAATTTTCGTTTTTGAAAGAAAAAAATCGTAGAAAATGCAAATTAAAATAAACTTTTTACTATTTTTATATATCTAAGATGTCTTGTATTTAATTATGGCAGCTAAA
The DNA here is from genome assembly GCA_021605095.1 of Caerostris extrusa. Lineage (NCBI taxonomy): Eukaryota > Metazoa > Arthropoda > Arachnida > Araneae > Araneidae > Caerostris > Caerostris extrusa. The sequence continues at coordinate 38,690 of BPLR01010341.1, read as the reverse complement.
ATTACATAACATTTTATTTATTTGTCAATATAAATAAATTAAGGCAATTGCCGATACTTTATAATTTAATTGCCACTGTATATAATTATAAAATAATATTTCTACTGATTTTCGAAATAAATGTATGAAGAGTCCTTCGCTTTAAGAGGATATTCACACTTGGTGAGATTATATATTATAGGCTATTCCTGTATATTTTCACTACATAATACTACGTGTGTGCAAAAAGTAAGACCAATTTTCAATTTAAAACTCCCAGGGTTTTTTTTTTTTTAGGTTGCTGGTACTGTCCTTGACATCTGTGTGAAATTTAACCTTAAAATATTCATTAGTGTTTGAGTTACGCTTGGCTTTGTGAGACGCTAAAAACTGATTCCGGCGATTTTTAAAATGTCAAATTAATTGCAAAGTTCTTTGCATTCAATTTTGTTTGCAGAAACGTATAGAATGTTGCAGAAGGCATTCGGTGAGAATTCCTATATCGGAAAGAAATGTTTACAAGTGGTATAAACAGTTCAAAGAAGGCAGAGAACGTGTTGAAAATGAAGAGCCCTCTGGTCGACTATCAGCCTCAACCGACGAAGCTCACGTGCAAAAAATTAAAGATTTGGTGCTTGCAAACCGCCGATTTACAATTAGACACTTTGCTGATGATGTTGGAATTTCAAAAGGATCGGCCAACTCTATTTTGGGCTTTAAATGTGTCAAATCACGATGTCAAATAGCTCACACTGCATTGATTCTTCGTGACTTTTTCACCAAAATTGAAACCCATATCGTTCCACAACCACCGTATTCACACGTGCGACTTCTAGCTATTCCCTAAACTTAAAAGACCACATTACGTTTAAATTATGAAGTTGTTACATTTTTATGACTAAGAGTTTATGGCTTTTAGGTGATTTTGAAGTATCTTGATTCAAAAACGAACCAAAACTTCTATCTATGGCATGGAATGCTTGATAAATCTGTAAGTCTGTATCTGTCTTTAATTTCCTGCAAAAACATAAGACAGACATAAGACAGATATCTTACTCAGTACCACCCTAGATATCTTTCTGGGAGTGCTAGCTAAAATTGTGGTGTAAAAAATGAGTAGTGCAATATGGCTGACAGGGAACATGGTACATCAGACTGACATGGTGCATCCTGGGAAATCTTGAATCTGCTGTTGAAGTGGTGAATAACTTCTGGTCAAAATGATGGTGGAGCCTGATGGTCGATTGACTAACGCTCTGATGCTCGGTGCTACAGGTTTAAGCATGTTTGTAGTACTTCGGAATCCACTTTAAACCGTAGGTCCCGGTCAAATATGATCGTTGGGCGTATGGCTGACAGCCCTACCCCATAAAAAGAAAACATGTCGTGTTTCAAAATCTGCCAGTAGACAGACGCCCTTGGCCCACCATGGGGCTGTTGCACCAATGATGATGATGATAAAAAAGTGCCTGGCATTAGAAAATTTCATAAATAAAGAGACTTGGAAAAAAAAAACCCCAAATCATTCTATTTCAAGGAAAAGTTCGTGGATCCCATATGCTGTGATTAAGAGTGTTCACTCAAAAGTGAGGATGCAAAATTTGGATGCAATGTAACAGGTCTGGTAGAGCATCCTGAACAACATTGAATTTATTGCCGTATCTGTTTTTTTAGTGGCGAATGACTTCTTATCAGAGTGCCTGACATTCGTAAAACAAACAAACACTTCATTAAGTAAAGCAACTTGAAAAGAAAAATACATTGTTTCCCAGTCATCCTATACAATAAAATGTTTCTTTAAATGTAGTCAATTCAACACCTAATCATGGACCATGCAGAACGGAAATTAGTAGCTAAACCTAATAAGTATCAGGGCGAACTGCTTCCTACCCATGCTTCGAGTTGGGATGTTTTCAATCGGATGTCGAAAAGAAGCCCTCCATGATCCTGAGTGCGTGAAGCCATGGCGGTTGGGAGTAGGTGTCCAGCTAGACGCCGTGGTTGCGGATTATTGCAGACTTTTTAAGGTTTCAGGGGAGCAGAAATCTTACAAAGGGAAAAATATATACGTATATATTCAAATCAATATTCTCTTTTTATTTTCTCCCTAAGCGTTGTAAGAACTCTTTAAATTATAATAGCTGTTTGCTTCTTTAGTTATAGTTTGTATGTCTGTTACTGATATTGTAAATAATTTGCTATTGTTGTCATTTTTTTTTACTAAATTAATAAAATTTATATGGAAAATAAGATATCTTTTCATTCATAAATTTTACTTTATGGATTAAAGTTAAGTAAAATAACATTTTTTATATTTCTCAATATAAAATGTTAGGTATTACTTATCGTAAAATATCTATAATTATTTATCGTAAAATATCTTCTTGATTTTTTATTAAACAGCTAATCTATCTTCTATCATTGTCACAACAACCTCCTGGTGGGCAAGGGCGTCTGCCTACTGGCAGATGGTTTTTTTTTTTAAGGGGTAGGGCTGTCAGCCCTCCACCCAACAATCATATTAGACCGGGACTTACGGTTTAAAGTGAATTCCAAATCAGTACAAACATCCGCCGGGACTCGAACCCGAAATCTGTAAAACCAAGAGCAAGTAACTCGGCTATCAGGTCCGATATTACTAAATCTAATTTAATATTCCTAATATTAATTTCTTCTAGAAAGAATTTAAGTGAATAAAAAACATAATTTTAGATTTTATAAAATTTTGATCATATTTTTCTATAATGAACCAAGAAAGTGTAAAAAATTAAATTTATACCAAAAAAAATGTCCAAATCGAAGCCATTGAGGAGGTAATGTCAAATGACTAGATTTCATACTTTCAGAATCTTTAGATTTTACACAAATGTAATAAGTTTGTCTAAAACAATTTTTGCCATGTTATTCTGTAGATTTTCGATTTCCATCGTTTTGGTTAATGATCTGTGTAATCTAGCTAGTTTCGTTTTTTTTTTTTTTACATTCTGGGATTATCATAGAAGCAAATTGTGATTAAAATTTTATAAAACTTAAAATTATATATATATATATTGTGATTGCCTTGCCACTCATACCTTGATGTGAATGCGGCTTTAATCTCCACTCAAAGCACAAAGATTTTTTATTTCAAAAAATTACTTTTTCTTTTGCAAATAGGCCAATATCAAGTCACGTGCTCTGTATTTTTATTCATATCTCTCGAATGCAGAGAATTTGGCACTCCAAAATTTCACTGTTTTCTGTTGACAATTATTTGCGTATGACGTATACACACATATGAAATCAATTATAGTAAGAAATTAAAGTTAAATCGAAGATTGAAATACTAATTTTTAGTAAAACTTGCAGAAATCTATTCCAAAAACAGCTAAAAAAAATTATTAATTAATGATTTCCTCTATTTTGAAAGTCAAAAATAAATGATGTGGAGCAAAAATAAAATAATATGGTTTGAATCAAGTTGGTAGTATATTGCGGATTTACAATTGAAAGTTTAAACACTAGAAAAGTGTTAAATTATACAAATTCAGTTTGATATTATTATTATTATTAAACGTATATGGAGTTTTTACAATAACGACTCAGGCGTTTACACAAATTGGAGGAACACTACCAATTAAATAATAAAAGCCCTTCTTGAATTAATTCATATAAGAGATAATTATGGCTATGGAAGTTAATGATGATGAATGAAGTAAATGAAAATTAATGATTACAAAGCTTAACAATATATAATTAAAGTTCTGTCCATGAAATAAATGATAAAATACATTCTCCCATCATAAATTGAGATTCATATGATTTCACTTTTTGTTTACATTTTAATTTTTTTAATTTAATTTTTTATTTAATTTATTTATTTTATTATTATTTTTTGTTGTTGTTTTGCTTTATTATAACTCATCATCCGTGTCCAGCAGCGCGGGACAGACAAACCAATGAGAAGTCTACTCATGGTGGTAAAGAGGCACCTTTGCTGTGATGGAACACCCATATATAGAAGACTGATTTGGCTCCGTGTCGCTGAAGAAGGAGAGCAGTGCCTTCCGGGAAGACTTTTAGGAAGAACTATCCTGCATTTTAGTAACGTATTGGACAAAACGCTGAAAAATTCCCACTCAACAGTCTAACTAACGAGACAAGATGCTGAACATCAACAAGCGCCATCTAAGTCTCTTCATTTTTTGAAATGGTTTCTACAACAATGGCACCAGTGGATTGAACCTCGGCCCTAATGCTCACCAGCAACGCAAGTTACCACTGAGCCACGAGTCGGGTTTTTATTTATTTATTTTTTGTAAATTGGAATCCATTCATACTACTTTCAATAACATTTAATAAATACTTTTATTTAATACTTTTATATAACTGAAGAAGAAGGGCAGTGCCTTCCGGGAAGACTTTTAGGAAGAACTATCCTGCATTTTAGTATCGTATGGGACAAAACGCTGAAAAACTCCCACCCAACAGTCTAACTAACGAGACAAGATACTGAACATTACAAGCGCCACCTAAGTCTCTTCATTTTTTGAAATGATTTCTAAACAATATCATCAGCGGATTGAACCTCGGCCCTAATGCTCACCAGCAACGCATGCTACCACTGAGCCACTTGGGTTTTTATTTATTTATTATTATTTTTTTAATTTGAATACATTCATACTACTTTTAATAACATTAAATAAATACTTTTATTTAATACTTTTATATAGCTGAAGAAGAAGGGCAGTGCCTTCCGGGAGGACTTTTAGGAGGAACTACCCCGCATTGGCATATCATTGAGAAAAAAAGGAAAAACTCTTAACAGATCGAGTCTCCTTTTTTTTTAATACGCCGTCTACAACAATGTCACCAACGGATTGAACCTCAGCCCTAATGTTCACCAGCTGCGAATGTTACCACTGAGCCACGAGTCAGGTTTTTATTTATTTATTTTGTAAATTTGATCTACATTAATACTACTTTAAATAATATTCAATAAATGCTTTCATGTACGTTGAAGAAGAAGGGCAGTGCATTCGGAAAGGCCTTTAGGAGGAACTATCCTGCATTTGTATATCGTATGGGGAAAACCCGTAAAAACTCCCATCAGACAGTCTGACTAGCGAGGCAAGATGCTGAACATCCCAAACACCATAAAGTCTCCTCATCTTCTGAAACAATGTCTACAATAAAGCCGCCAGCGGATTGAATCTCAGCCCTAATGCAACCAGATATGCCCGTTAACCACTAAACCGCTAGTCGAATTTTTATTTATTTTGTAAATTTAATCTACATTCATATTATAATGCATCATTTAACATTCAATAAATACTTTTATATTTAAATCGGGAACTTTTATTACTTAGTAAAGTACTTTTCTGGTCAGCACATTTCAGTTCGCTCAGTTCACAATAATCCAAAAGTAAAGGGGCAGCTTCTGTTGTGATGGAGCAACCATATGTCTGACTTGGCTCCGTGTCGAAGAAGGAGGACAGTGCCTTTCGGGAGGACTTTTAGGGGAACTACTCCGCATTTGGATATCATATAGGAGAAAGTCCCGAAAAACTCCCGCACGACAGTCTGGCTAACGAGGCAAGATGCTGAACATCACAAGCGTCATCGCTTCTTTTCTTTTTTGATAATCTACATTCATATTGTAATGTATCATTTAACATTCAATAAAAATACTTTTATGTTTATATCAGAAGCTTTTACTACATAATAAATACTTTTCTGGTTCATACACTTCAGTTCGCTGTGTCATCAAATAACATTACTGACATGTAAGACAATAATCCAAATGTAAAGGGGCAGCTTCTGTTGTAATGGAGCAACCATATGTCTGACTTGGCTCCATGTCAAGAAGGAGGACAGTGCCTTTCGGGAGGACTTTTTAGGGGGAACTACTCCGCATTTGCGTATCGTATGGAAGAAGAAAGGAAAAACTCCCACCAAACAGTCTGACTAGCGAGGAAAGATTCTGAACATTACAAACGCTATCGAGTCATTTCTTTTTTGAAACGGTTTCTACAAGAATGGCACCAGCAGATTGAACCTCAGCCCTAATGCTCACCAGCGGTGTACATTAACACTAAGCCACGAGTCGAGTTTTTATTTATTTTGTAAATTTGATCTACATTTATACTACTTTAATTAACATTCAGTAAATACTTTTATGTACTCTGGCGAGCAGTGCCTTCCGGGAAGACTTTTAGGAGGAACTATCCCGCATTTACTATATCGTATGGAAGAAAACCCGGAAAAACTTCCACCAGACTTTATGGCTAACGAGGCAAGATTCTGAACATCTCAAACGCCATCGAGTCTTCTCTTTTTTTTTTTAAACGCTGTCTACGACAATGCCACCAGCGAATTGAACCCCAGCCCTAATGCTCACCAACGACTCCCGTTAACCACTAAAACACGAGTCAGATTTTAGATTTTTAATTATTTTGTAAATTTAATCTACATTCATATTATAATGTATCATTTAGCATTCAATAAATACTTTTATGTTGAAATCAGAAGCTAGTAAAGTACATTTCAGTTCGCCGTGTCATCAAATAGCATTACTGCCATACAAGACAATAATCCAAACACAATACATCGGATATTCGTCACTGTCAAACTTCGCGACACCATCAACTGGAGTTCAATATTTGCCACCAACATTAGTCACCGGAGCAATCACTACCACCCGAAACCCGACCGTCCCCGCGTGTTTACTTTCATAAGGCAACCGATTACGTTTTAATACTTGTGCACCCAAAGAAACTGAGCATTTTCATTAGTTGGCAGATTATTCCTTCACCGCCGCATAGCGCATGAATATTAATGCGTGTCTGTTTCGCTAATTGTATTACACAGTGATAGCTAATCCATGCCTGATTCGGAACATGTCTGCACTTGATCCGAGCATCAAAGGATATTAAGGATCTCTGACGTTACGAGGAAGCAGTCGGCAGGAATAATCGAACATATAATACCACTCAAACACGATTGTTTGACAGGGGGATTTCGACCGATCATTGGACACTCAAATGTCATGCGACTGCGTGCGTGCTTCAAATTGGAAGGGACATCGCAGAGATAGATAGGCAAAGTCGCGGTCACTTCTCCATTATATTAATCTCGAGCTGAAGCTCTCACAGCCGTGTAGTTTGAATGTTCTGTTTTTATTTATTCGATTAGACGTAAATCAACATGCATTTGAAAATGGCTAATCAGTTGTTATTTAGTATTAAAGTCGATGATTCGTCATTACTTGGGAAGAAAAGTGGCATAATTCGAAAAATTGCAATTGAAATCATAATATATATATTGAAATCGTATAAGTCATAAGCTATAAGTTTTTATGTTTTCTTTGTTTCCAAGATAACAATCATAAAAGTAATTTGTGCATTAACTAATAATAGAGCGATAGAATGTCTAGCGGTAATCGTGAAGAAGCGTATAAGCTAGATTGCACGAAAACTGAGGTTCGAATCCTCTGGTGGTGTCCGTTGCAGTAATTGCCTGGTTTCTTCCATGACATCAGTGGACTGTTTGTGAACCATAAAAATGAAAAAGTCACGAGGTCCAACGATGTCCAAACCAAAAAAAATGAATTATTCGTTATCACTTGCGAAGAAAATGGCATCATAATTTGAAAAATTACAATTGAAATATTAAGTGTGAATGTAAGATTTTAGTTAATAAGATTTTATTAAGATTAAGTTAGTAAAATTTTAGTAAGTTTTTGTAAGCTTTTAGTAGTAGATTATGTAAGATTTTAGTAAGTTAAAATGCAATGTTGGTTTGTTTCTAGGATAACGATTATATAAGTAATTTGTGCCTTGACAAACAAATTTCCCGATAGATGGTCAAGCTAAAAGTGTGAAGAAGTTTATTTCCAGATTGCAGCAAAACTGATGTTCAAATCCGATGGTGGCGACCGTTGCAGTAATTGCTGGATTTCTTCCATGTGGCACAAAAGTGCGGGAACCCTCGTCGTCCATTGGTGGAATGTTCGTGAACTAAAAATTGGAACACGGTGCCTACCGATGTTCAAACTAAAGAAAATGTTAACGTGCACAGTTAACATGATAGAGGGCTTTAGTTCGAATACGCTGGGGGCATATGTTGTAGTGATTGACTGGTTTTTCCATGAGACATATAAGTGCGGGAAACACTCCCTCATCGCTCATCGGTGGACAGTTTGTGAACCATAAATAGGGGACACGAGGCCCACCGATGTCCAAACAAAGAAAATGTTAACGTGCACGGTTAACAGGACAGAGGTCTCCGGTTCGAATCCACCAGTGACGTCTAGTGTATTCACTGCTTTCAGAAAAGAGAATGGTCGATGACTATTGTGACAGTCAGAAGGAATAGTCGAACCTATAATACCACTCAAACACGATTGTTTGACAGAGGATTTCGACCGATCATTGGACACTCAAATGTCATGCGACTACGTGCTTCAAATTGGAAGGGGCATCGCGGAGATAGATAGGCAAAGTTGTGGTCACTTCTCCATTATATTAATCCCGATCTATAACTATTTCGGCAGTGTAGTTTGGATGTTCTTATTATTTTATTTATTCGATTAGAAGTAGATCAACATGAATTTGGAAATGGCTAATCAGATGTCATTTTGTATTAAAGTCGATAATTCGTCATCACTTGGGTTGAAAAGTGGCACAATTCGAAAAATCGCAATTGAAATAAGTCATAAAATATAAGATTTTATGTTGGTTTATTTCAGAATAAAGATCAGAAAAGTAATTTGTGCATTAACTAACAGTAGAAAGATAGATGGTCCAGCGGCAAAAAGCATATGAGCAGGACTCGAACCTCTGGAACCGACGGCCAGAGCGCTAGACAATCGACTATCAGGCCCCTAAGGAATATCTGCCGATATAAAATAAATGAAATTTAATCAAAGAGAAAAGTTATTTTTTCTTCCCATTTAAACAAGTTGTGTTTTAAAAAAGTTACCTTTATTACTTGAAAACAAATCGTTAATTCAATATTTGTAGATGATTTTTCATTTAGTGGATTTGCAAGATCATAATTTTTTTTAAGTGTGTTTGGTCTCCTCAAAAAAAGCTGATTATGAATGTAAAACATAATTATATACATTATTTATATTCTTAAGTATCTTTTCTCTTTTAAAAAAAAATATATTAATTTCATTAAAATAGTCTTAATACATTATAAACATTTGCCTGAAATATTTCTTACAAAACTTTCAAAGAAACTATAACAGACAAGAAATAAATTTATACCACCCAAAATTTTATGAAACATGCTTTCATATCATAAATTGTTTAATTTATGGGGAAAAAAAATATGATTTACGATTACCATTATGTCTTACAACCCCAAAATTATTCGACATTCCCTTTTTTTTTGAAAGAAAAAGAACAACCTTACAGGAAGCTGCTCAATTCACTTCATTTCCAAAATGGAAATTCCAAACCCAATGATTAAAATAATTCACCTCCGAACTAGAGCCTAATCCCAACTTTTATTCCTAAAGTGGAAAGTGTTAATTTTAACTTCTACTTCCGTCACCCATAATAAAATAAGGTCGTTTGTTCGAACTGCCGAATTTGCAGAAAGAAAAAAAATGTTCCAAAACTTCGGCTCCAGCAGATTCCATTTTCCCAACGGAATGTTTGAATCTGCAACGTCCGTTTAAGAGGACGATACCAGATAATGAAATAAAGGGTAAAAGAGAGAGTAGAAGAAAAAAAAAATGGCCTTGCCAATGCCATTAAGCACATGTCGCTCGATGGCCTTTTAATGCGGACGCCATTACTCCACCTAACGACCAAACCTCGAACTTCTGATGGCAAGCCACAGTGGTGTGTGTCACCAGATAAAACCTGGCTTTGTTCTGAAGAACAAAGCAACTTTTCCGACTGCAAATAATAGTAAGAGAATGTGTTACTCGAAACAGATAATTTGTGTCATTTAGAATAGTATCAAAGGATAAAATAGCATTGCGGAATTACTTATTCATGCAATATACATTATTTCATTTAATGTTATCAATGTATGACTAAAATTTTATTTGGAGTATCAGTAATTCATGTTTAGAAAAAGTATCAGTAAAACAATTTACTGACATTTATATAATAATTTACTGATTATTATTAATTACTGATATTATTAATATTTACTAATTATTGATATTATTAATATTTACTGATTATTAATATTATTAATATTTACTAATTATTGATATTATTAATATTTACTAATTATAAATATTATTAATATTTACTAATTATTGATATTATATAATAATTTACTGATTATTTTCTTTATTTTATTTTCATAGAGTAGGATTCGGGGGCCTGACGGCCGAGTGACTAGTGCTCGGGGCCACAGGTTTTGGGTTCGAGCTCTGGAGGTGCCATGAATGTTTGTAGAGGTTCAAAAATCCACTTTAAACTGTAATATAGATCCTGGTCTTTCTACGATTGTAGGAGCTTTGGCATCCCTAAATATAAAAAGAAAACATTCCTGTCTCGAAATCTGTCAGTAGGCAGACGACTTTGGCCCACCCTTTGATGACTGTGTCAATGAAGAAGATTATGATTCATATCTATTTTTGGTCTATGATAAATTCGTAGGCTAGAAAGGCTTACCATAGAATTCAAGGAGGATATTGAAAATCCATCAGATGCAATCTCGGAAGAATCTCATTCAAAATGTGGTTATAGCGCAACAGTGCAACGTTGAAGAATTCTGAGTAACGTTGAATCTGCTAGATATCTGCCGTTAAAAAAAAAGTAGAAGCACTGCCGGAATAACGCCTTACTGCCATTGACCTGATATTTGCTAAGAATATTATTTATAATGTAAATAAACAATAATTCCATCAAAAGTTTTAATAACTATAATAAGTTTTATTTTTCTTATCCCGCTTGGTACCACACACATCTAGACTAAGTCCAAGAACCCGTGTGGTCTCATGGAAGGATGAAAAGGGGGCAGCGTCTAGAATGATGAAGCACCCGTAGATAGAAGTCTAATTTGACGCTGAAGGAGGACAGTGCTTCCCGAGAGGTCTTTTAGGGGAGACTACTCTCCCCCGATACTCAACTACGCACAGTGCGCACGAAATATACTTTCTTTCCGGATGAGAGTCTGTAGGCCAACTAATGCACCGGGATGCGCTAAAAATATTTTTCTAGGGATAAGAGAATATAAGTATCTATATTTCTCAGCAAGAACTCGTTGCGCTGTACTTCCTCTCGGAGTAGAGTAACGAGGCCTATTGACCACTTCTCCTGAACGTCACAGGGGGCGCTCTTGCTTCTGTGTAGGAAGAAGCATGTTTACAAAACTAGAAAATGTGGAGAAATTATATGGAAAAAATAAAATAATTACTAAATAGGAAAATTACGAAAAATGAATTGATAAGCTAATTTTTTACTTAACATTTGTCCTTTCATGAAGAGGGGCAAACGTTACTTTGATGTTGATTAAAATAATTTGAAAAAATAAATGGAAATTAGTTAAATAAATTTAGTTTATTATCCAAAAAAAAAAAGGCTATGCAGCCTTTATTTTTGAATATGAGTAGATTCGATGATGATTCTGACGGTGTTTAGTATAGACTCAAGATACTTAATGGGTGTTTTACTATTTTCTCTTATGCGACAACAAATATGAGGGCGACTTGATGGCCAATTGACTAGCCCTCGGCTTTTTGATCCTACGGTCTTCAGGTTCGAATTCTGCGGGGGCGTGGGTGCTTGTTAGTGGTTCGGAATCCACGTTAAACTGTAGTCCCCGTCTAATTAGCCCAAAGTGGGCACAAAATGACCGTAGAGCGACAAACCAAACCAACAAGTATGAGGCTGCTCGTCCTACTTGCACTGTGTAGTAAAACATTAGATCCATAAAGAATGTAAAAACTTCTTTCAATAAAAAGGTGTTAAATCAAATGAAAACTAAATGTATTTTTGCGATGTGTTTGTTATGCCTGTTGTTTTTAATATATTTTTAAAAGTCTGTTCATCATTTAATGTTGCAAGTATACTAATTTTTGCGGTAAGCAAATTTTAAGGTTTGTCTTACGCATAAATAATCTAAAATAAATGATACGTGTTATATTAGTTGTGTATATATTGTGTACATTTATTTTCTCTGTGAAATAAACTCTGCCATAATGTTATTTCTAAAAAAAAATGTACTTTTTTAAATGGTGAATAGAAAGAAAAAAAAAAAAAAAAAAGAAGCTATATCATCTTCCTTAATGAAGCAGTGAAAAACTTCTTAAAAAAAAAAATCTTGCGACTTAGAAAAACTTTCACCAACCATGAAAACAGATCTGAAATTTTATCAGATAACAGTTCTAAGAAAATCTCTGACTAGAAACGGGATATAGTTTTTAGATATAATTACTCTCGCAACTTTCATATCTAATAACATAATGCCACAACATTTCCCTCTTACTTCAATTAATTTACTATAAGCTTTTAAATATTAAGTATCGATGAAGTTTCTTCAATGAATTTTAATGTATGAAATACCAGAAAAGAAAACGAATTCCTACCATAAAATATTTGAGCAATATACAAAGAACTGATAAAGCAATATACAGCATAGCATAACAAAATTCATAAAATAAACTGTCATAATCATAGAAAGGTTGTAGAGAATACTTAATCTCACTATCTATATCAATCTTACTATTTGTATCATAGATAGAAATCATAATAAATAATAAGGTTTTAATCTATCAATTAGTTTAAGCTTTTAAATAAGAATCGATGAAGTTTCTTGTATGAATTTTTTTGTATGAAATACTAGAAAAGGAAACGAATTCCTATCATAAAATATTTTTAGTAATATACAAAAAATTGGTAAAACAATATACAATGTAGCATAACAAAATTCATAAAATAAACGGTCAGACTTTAATCTATCAATTAATTTAAGCTTTTAAATAAGTATCGATGAAGTTTCTTCTATGAATTTTATTGTACTAGAAAAGAAAACTAATTTCTACCATAAAATGAGTAGTATATAAAGAATTGATAAAGCAATATACAATGTAGCGTAGCAAAATTCATAAAATAAACGGTCAGACTACAATCTATCAATTAATTTAAGCTTTTAAATAAGTATCGATCAAGTTTCTTCTATGAATTTTATTGTACGAAATACTAGAAAAGAAAACTAATTTCTACCATAAAATAAGTAATATATAAAGAATTGATAAAGCAATATACAATGTAGCGTAGCAAAATTCATAAAATAAACGGTCAGACTACAATCTATCAATTAATTTAAGCTTTTAAATAAGTATCGATCAAGTTTCTTCTATGAATTTTATTGTACGAAATACTAGAAAAGAAAACTAATTTCTACCATAAAATAAGTAATATATAAAGAATTGATAAAGCAATATACAATGTAGCGTAGCAAAATTCATAAAATAAACGGTCAGACTACAATCTATCAATTAATTTAAGCTTTTAAATAAGTATCGATCAAGTTTCTTCTATGAATTTTATTGTACGAAATACTAGAAAAAGAAAACTAATTTCTACCATAAAATAAGTAATATATAAAGAATTGATAAAGCAATATACAATGTAGCGTAGCAAAATTCATAAAATAAACGGTCAGACTACAATCTATCAATTAATTTAAGCTTTTAAATAAGTATCGATCAAGTTTCTTCTATGAATTTTATTGTACGAAATACTAGAAAAGAAAACTAATTTCTACCATAAAATAAGTAATATATAAAGAATTGATAAAGCAATATACAATGTAGCGTAGCAAAATTCATAAAATAAACGGTCAGACTACAATCTATCAATTAATTTAAGCTTTTAAATAAGTATCGATCAAGTTTCTTCTATGAATTTTATTGTACGAAATACTAGAAAAGAAAACTAATTTCTACCATAAAATGAGTAGTATATAAAGAATTGATAAAGCAATATACAATGTAGCGTAGCAAAATTCATAAAATAAACGGTCAGACTACAATCTATCAATTAATTTAAGCTTTTAAATAAGTATCGATCAAGTTTCTTCTATGAATTTTATTGTTCGAAATACTAGAAAAGAAAACTAATTTCTACCATAAAATAAGTAATATATAAAGAATTGATAAAGCAATATACAATGTAGCGTAGCAAAATTCATAAAATAAACGGTCAGACTACAATCTATCAATTAATTTAAGCTTTTAAATAAGTATCGATCAAGTTTCTTCTATGAATTTTATTGTACGAAATACTAGAAAAGAAAACTAATTTCTACCATAAAATAAGTAATATATAAAGAATTGATAAAGCAATATACAATGTAGCGTAGCAAAATTCATAAAATAAACGGTCAGACTACAATCTATCAATTAATTTAAGCTTTTAAATAAGTATCGATCAAGTTTCATCTATGAATTGAATCTATCAATTAATTTAAGCTTTTAAATAACTATCGATGAAATTTCTTCTATGAATTGAATATATCAATTAATTTAAGCTTTTAAATAACTATCAATTAAGTTTCTTCTATGAATTGAATCTATTAATTAATTTAAGCTTTTAAATAACTATCGATGAAATTTCTTCTATGAATTGAATATATCAATTAATTTAAGCTTCTAAATAACTATCGATGAAGTTTCTTCTATGAATTGTAACTATCAATTAATTTAAGCTTTTAAATAACCATCGATGGTGTTTCTTCCATGAATTGAATCTATCAATTAATTTAAGCTTTTAAATAACTATCGAGGAAATTTCTTCTATGAAAACGAATTCCTACCATAAAATAATTTGAGTATTATACAAAAAATTGATAAAGCAATATACAATGTAGCGCAACTAAATTCATAAAATAAACGGTCATACTATAATCTACTTCTCTAAACTTCTCACATATAATAAAAATAAACATTATATTACAGTTTTACGTGCATATTATGTCTTAAAATTTAATATCATTTAGCAAAAGCCAATTATTTATTTTAAAAATAAAATAAAATAAAAAAGTCACAGATCTATTCTTCAAGACTTATACCATTTTGCTTTACAGCCTAGCTTGATATCGCTTCCATCCAAATAGGGTCTTTTATCGTTGCCATTCCCTCATTAGTTCCTTTTGTACCCAGAATCGAAACCGAGTCTCCCCCCCCATCCCTCGTTCTTTCTTTTAACGAGAATAAGAAATTCTATAAGGATTAGGCAGGAGTCGTTATTCAACCAGAAGCAGACTATCAAGAGTCACTAGTTATCGTATACTTCGCATTCCTCCCCCCCCCATATGCAAGAAGTTGTTTGTGAATAAATTCTTACTTAGTGGAAATATGGCACAATTTCAGAAGTCCATTGTTCTAAATGGCTTCTCTTTTAGAAGTTGTTGAAAAGACCTAAATGTAAATATTGTTGCATTTGATTTTTCTTGAAATGTGCTCTAATGTTTAATAATGGAATCATTTTTAATGGATAAACAGTTTGGAAAGATTGGAATATTATCAGCAAGGTAGTCTATGTAGAAAATTATTAAAATAATTTATACAAAATGTTATTTATTTTTTTACATATAGTAATTGAAATTATATTGTTTTGATACTTTTCTTTAATGTTGAATATTAAATTAGTCTCGTTTAAAAATGTCAGCGACTTTCATCTGAGATCATTCGCTACTAGAACTGCAGATATGTAACAGATTCAACTTTACCTACGTCCTGCTACATTGTTAAAAACTGTTGTGAAAAATGTTTTGCAAACATCCACAGGAAGAGTATCTGGGATTTCATTACTCTTCTCCTCATACCAAATGTTTGGACATTATAGACTACTAGTACATATATCTAGCATAGGCATGAGTAAGGATCCACTATGTCTTCCTAAAACAAAATATAACAAACAGGGAAGAGTTCAATGTTGATAGATCCTCCTTTCAAGGACGGGTTGACCATAACGTTAGACGACTTTTGCACGTTCCTTTCAAGGACGTGTTGAGCCTTAGAATTTGGATTATGCACGTTTTCTTTTTCTGCCGTTAGATTTTGGAACCAATAATGGGAGAGGAAGAAAGATAAAAAGGAGTGTGCAAAGTTCTAAGCAATACGAAGAGTACAATAGAGAATCGGGAAGAATTTTTGCAGTATGGAGGGTACAAAAAAAGGCAACAAAGGGAAGGGGAGGACAGTCCCTTCCGGAAGGACTTTCAGGCGTAACTGCCCCGCTATTGCATGCCGTATGGGATAAATTCCTACCAGGCAGTCTGATTTTTCGATGCGTGATCTTTAAACACCACATTGCCATACAGTCTCCTCGTTTCTGTGAGCAGTGGCTACAGCATGAGTGCCAGGGAATTGAAACTTCGGCTCATGTGCATAAGTTGCCGCTGGTCTATAAATCAGGTTCATAGGAATAATTGAAAAATCATATCATGTCTTCTTAATCTGACTTAATACCACCATGCCGATGGCAAGGAATAATATCAAAGTAGTCCAAGAATGTCAATAAATAATAAATAAAATATTCGTAAAACATTCATGGTACATCTTCAGCAACTCTGTAATTAACCATTCATTTCTGAAAGGTCCTTTCAATATTACATTATATGTGCTAAAATTAATGTTAAATGACCTCCAATTCAACATCGTATCATTTCACACGTGCAAAAGCAAACTGTATGCAACGCAGCAGATTCAGTCGGATGCACCGTACAAAGGGTCATCACATTCTGCAGAAACCTTACAATTAGAATTAAGGGAAAATCGTGAGTGGGGTTGGTGTATCTCCTCCCTAATCTTGACTGATATCATGATGGCAATGGCTAATGGTGAATATCAAAGTAACCCATATTGCAAATAAATAATAAATAAAATACTTGGTGCATCTTCAGCAACTCTGTAATTAACCATTCATTTCTATAATGGCTTATTACTAGTAATATTACATTATATGGGCTAAAATTAATGTTAAATGACCTTTAATTCAGCGTCAAATTATCATTTCACACGTGCAAAAAGCAAACTGCATGCAACAGATTCATTCGGTTGCACCAATGACCGCCACATTCTACAGAAATCTTACAATTGGAACTACTGGAAGATCGTGAGTGTGGTGTATCTTCTGCTAATCTGGCCTGATGTCCTGATGATGGCTAATGATGACCTTCAAAGTAGCCCATGTTGCAAATAATAATAAAATATTAAAAAAAAAATAATAAATAAAATGTTCGTAAAAAATTCTTGGTGCATCTTTAGCAATTCTGTAATTAACTTGTAATCTGAAATGACCTTTCAATATTAGATTATATGTGCTCAAATTAAGAGTAAATAACCTACAATTCAACATCGAATTATCATTTCACACGTGCAAAAGCAAATTGCAATGCAACAGATTCAGTCGGGTGCACCATACAAAGAGGCCGCCACATTCTGCAGTAACCTTAAGACCCTTCTGGGTTGGCCTTTGTTTCTGACAAAGGCGACGGGCGCACACTCTCTTTAATTTATCGACAAAAGCCTAAGAGAATGAAAAGATAATAATAAAGTAATCATACTCAAAAAAAAGCTGGATGAAAAAGTGGGATGGCCTAAGAGGGCCATGCAGAAAAAAAAGAAGAGGGTAAAAAAAAAAAGGCGTCGAAGGCGCTCTGCCATTAAATCGAGTTCAGACTTTAGGGCGACTGACTCAAAATTCGATTACCGGGAAGTTCCCGCCTCATCATGCGCCCCCTGACTTCATTACCGAAAACTATCGCACCCAGGAAACTTGTTGAATAGCGCTGGTAAAAGCGCGCATTGCCGGTTCTTTTCCTTGGAGCTGTTAGGTGAAGTTAGCAAGCGGGGGAATTAATTTTTATTTATCTTCCTTCTTTTTTTGTTCGTCCTTTCGTTATTTTGCAAGAAAAAAAAAAAATAAAGCTTCAGTAAACTGTAATGCATTTGCTTCTATTTAGAAAATGAGTAGAAACTAATTTTCTGCCCTGCTTACGAATGCATTATTTACAGTAGAAGATTGGCTTAAACTCTCTGTGAACGAAATATCAAGTATCGTTTTAAATTAAATGTAATAAATAGTCTTTGCATCCTTGTATTTAATTGGAAAGGTTTTGAAGATTTTTTTCATAAAGAGTAAGGGAATGATAAGTAATTATATATTGTTGAGAATAATTAAATGCTGAATTACAAACAGAGCACTTTAAGAATAGCTTTTATTCTGAATTGGTAATGTTTGTAATTTACAAATTATCAGTTGCAATTTTTTTTTTTATTTTTAAATTTTATTCATTTGCTAATCTTTAGGGATATAGGTTTTGTGTAACATCCAAACTGGACCTGATGGCCGAGTGACTGGCGCTCTGGGCCTCAGACTTCGGGTTCGAGCCCCGGCTGTGTTATGGGTGTTTGTAGTGGTTTGGAATTCACTGTAAGAACGGTATGTTCCCGTGTGATAAAACTTTTGAAAGTTTTTTTTTTGTTGTTGTTCTACTGCTGTTCTATTGCTGGCAAACACTTAGACAATTGTCTTTGATGCCTTAAGGCAAGCGCTGCACCGACATTACTCACTTAGCACTACCCAGGAGGTGCGTGGAGCTTGAAGATAAACGGACGCGGAGTAACACTACCCCCGTAATGCTCTACGATCATATTAGGCCGGGCCTACGGTTTAAAGAGGATTCCGAACCACCATACACAACCATACACCGAACCACCATATACAAATATCCATAGCACAACCGGGACTCGAACCCGAAACCTGTGGTACCAAGTGCCAGAGCACTAGCCACTCAGCCATTCAGGTCCCAGACTGCTGAAAGTACCGAAAACTATTGCACCCAGGAAACTTGTTGAATAGCACTGGTAAAAGCGCGCATTTTGGGTTCGTTCCTTGAAGCTGTTAGGTGAAGTTAACAAGCGGGGAATTAATTTTTATTAATCTTTCGTTCTTTTTTTGTTCACCCTTTCGTTATTTTTTGAAGGAAAATAAATATAGCTTCAATAAACTGTTATGCATTTGCTTCTGTTTAGAGAATGAGTAGAAACTAATTTTCTGCCCCGCTTACGAGTGTATTATTTACAGTAGAAGATTGGCTTAAACTCACTCTGTGAATGAAATATCATGTATCGTTTTAAGTTAAATGCAATGGTCTTTGCGTCCTTGTATTTAAATGGAAAGGATTTGATGATTTTTTTCATAAAGCGTAAAGAAATGGAATGGAATGAAATATTATTATTGAGATTCATAAAATAATAAATTACAAATAGTTTTATAGCAATTTAAGAAGAATTTTTTATTCTGAATTACAAAACATTCAAACTGGTAATGTTTGTAAATTACAAATTATCAGTTTCATTTTTTGATTTTAAATTTTATTCAATTGCTAATTTTTAGGGATATAGGTTTAGTGTAACATCCAAACGGAGCTTGATGGCCGAGTGACTGGCGGTCTGTGCCACAGATTTCGGGTTCGAGCCCCGGCAGCGCCATGGATGTTTGTAGTGGTTTGGAATCCACTTTAAAAACCGTAGGCTCCCTAGTCATAAGACTGCAGAACGTAGGGGTGACAAATCTACCCCGTAAAAATGGAACACCCCCTGTCTCGAAATCTACTAGTAGGCAGACACCCTTGGACCACAATGGGGCTGTTGCGCCAGTAAAGAAGAAGTAGCATATGAATATATTTTGTTTGCATTCTTAATTCAATATTAGTAGAACTAATTAGAAAATACCAGTAGAGCCAATATGGAAATTCACAAAGACATTAACATTTTATTTATTTGTATTATTTTAAAATCGTAATATTGATAACCCCAAATAATTCCTAATATTTTGCATAAAAATAAAAAATGAGCAAGCTGTGTTTATCTGTTTTTACTTGTGAGTTATACAAAAAACAAAAAAAATTCTCGAATTTTTTTTTTTTTTTTTCAAATATATCTTCTTTTCAATGGCGTGACAGCCCCATGGCCTTCTGCCTACCTAGAGCACAAAAAGAATGTTAGCCTACCTAAAACACCTTCAAATTAGTTATTGTTCAATTAGTTCTATAATGCTTCAAATTAGTTACTCTTCAGTTAATCCTATATATTTACAAATATTTCTATTTTGTTTTTAAAATATGAATTTTGTACATTTATTTTTATTATAAAATACTGAAATTTCATTAAACCACAATTCACTATTAATATAACATGTTATTTTAACAGAAATTTACAACAAAATCATTACTTTAAAAAAAAAAGCATGTAATTTTTCACAATTCTAAAGATAACATAAAAAAAAGAATGAAGTTCTTAACTAAAATTATTAAATAAATAACTAAACATTTTAGTCAAGCAAGAATAATTAAGAGTGCCAGTTATTAATTAAGAACTTCTATTTCAAAGCACATAATTTATTTCATATAACAAAAATGAAATTTCCAGTTTTATGCCTGAGAATTTCCGTGTATTCTTTCTCCAAGATTAATTTTAGAAAAGATTCACTTTACTAAAACAACGCCAAGCTTATGGGATAATATAATCATGATAAGAACTCTGCTGCTTGATACACCGCCAAGTTTTACTTGGCAATAAATTTCATCCTACTATCATATATGAATTATCTTGGAAATAATCAGAAGCTTTTCATTATATCTAAGGTTCAAACAAATTAATTTGCTTTTCTTCAATTCCGTATATTTAGGAACTATGATATAAATATTTAAACAATGCATTAGTTGTAATCGAATAAACTTTTGTAAATTAATTGATTACAATGTAATGATAAATTGATAGTACAATTGAATTAAAATAAAAATTCTCTCTCTCTCTCTCATATATATATATATATTACTTTTAGAAATAAAAAAATATTCACAAAATATACATACATTTATTTATTTCATATTATTATCATGAATATAAAAACAAAAAAATTAAGTATTTTAAGGTATTCGATATAAATAAATATATAGAACCCTCATCACCATCATCTGTGGCGCAACGGCTCCATCGTGGGCCAAGACCGTCTGGCTCCCGACAGATTTTGAAACAGGAGATGTTTTTCTTTTACGGATTAGAGTTGTCAGACTACCCCAGCGCTCTACAGTCATATTAGAACGACATTTACAGATTTAAGGGGATTCGAATCACTACAAACATCCATGGCACCGCCGGGACTCGAACCCTACCTGTCACACCGAGAGCTAGTCATTCGGCCAATGGCCTCCATTCGATTGATCTGGAAGTGAAAAATTCCAAAATTGCAGTAGAAATAAAAAATTATCTTAATTTGGGAATAAAATGCAAATCTAAATTTGCAAACCAATGTAAAAATACTGATAGTGAATTTTATTATTCTTAAAAATTATCTTTGAAATGAAAAAAAATATGCCATCACAAACAAGGAAACATATTTTCTATTAAAACACCCCTATTTTGAGAAAATTATCCGGTAAATTAATATAATAGCGATAAAACAATTAATTTAGCTGATTTAATATAACTCCTTTTAAATCAATTAGGATTTATTTTGGCTCCAAGATCAACAGTAAGCAAGAAAAATGTTCTTTAGAATACACTCTTTATATTAAAAAAACGTTTGAAAAGTGAATTATTCTTCGTTTATCCCTGAGAATAACAAGGAAGTGGTCATAATCATTTTAAATCCTTTTTTTTTTCTGTTGTATTTATTAATAAAAATATGATTTCCTATTCTTATACTTTATCTTTTAAGGGACTGCACCTAAAACTTTTATTTATAAGAGTTTTCTTCCTTGAAATCTTTTTAAAATAAAAATAAAATTATATGTGTGTGTAATAAGGCTGTTTGTAGGTTGTTCGTAATAGTAAGAGGAAAATAATGAGGAGTTTGTAAAATAAGGAGAAATGTTAAAGTATAGGAGTATTAAAATATATGTAATTTTCTTTTATTAAGAAGATATTCTTAGCATCAATTAGCATTCAAGCTTGGAGCAAAGCCAGAGCCTTATTTAGTTTTGAGATTATTTTTTTCAAGTTAATTCAAATTTTCCTGGGTATTTTTATACTGTTAAAAAAACTACTATACATAAAATTTAAAACCAACGTTTAACAATCATTCCTTTCTATTCTATATACGAATAATATTTTTTATAAATCTATATATGAATTTATTTCTGTTATGAGAATCTATATTTACATCCATAATATTTTATTATGTAAAACATTTTTGAAAACTTGCGTAAAAAAAGAAATTTTAATGTTAATTTTAAATTAAAATATTTTTAATAAACTGCATAACTTATAAAAAAAAAAGGTACAATTTTATTTTAATAAAAATAATTTTTAAAGTAAATTACAGTAAAATAATTCGAAAAATATTATTTAATTTCTTCGCATGTTATAACTGTAGTTTCATGATTATGCAAGTGAAATATTCTGTTGTTATTCCTTTAAATAATAAATTAAAGTGATCAAGTTTTGTCTGTAAAATCAACACTACTCTTTTAGTCATACGTTTTATCAGAGAAGTATTTAAAACTAAATATTTATATACATTCTCTGTAAAAGACACTCAAAATTTTTGTAAAATTTTAATATTTTCTGAGACTTCTATCTCTTAAGAAATTCTGTTATTTTATCCCTTACAAATGAATATAATAACATTTTACAGATTTTTGTTTAATTAAAATATTATTTAATGTTGAGATTTTTACTTTTTGCGTTACTGTAATTAATATAAATTATATTATTATTAATTATTATAGTATTAATGTAAATTATATGTTATGTTAGATTTTTATATCAATTATTTAATTAATTTACCTGTAATAATACTACAAGCTTGTAATACACTGAAGTGACAAAGTCATGGGATACCTCTTAATATCGTGTCGGCCCTCCTTTCGCCCGGCGAAGTGCAGCAACTCGACGTGGCATGGACTCAACAAGTCGTTGGAAGTCTTCTGCAGGAATATTGAGCCATGCTGTCTCGATAGACATCCATAATTGTGAAAGCGTTGATGGTGCAGGATTTTGGGCACGAACAGACCTCTCGATGATGTCCCATAAATGCTCGATGGGATTCATGTCGGGCGATCTGATCATTCGTTGGAATTGTCAGAATGTTCTTCAAACCAATCGCGAACAGTTGTGGCCGGTGACATGGCGCATTGTCATCCATAAAAATCCATCGTTGTTTGGGTACATGAAGTCCATGAATGGCTGCAAGTGATCTCAAGTAGCTGAACATAAGCATTTCCAGTCAATGTTCGGTCAGTCGCAAGGACCAAGTCCATGCCATGAAAAAACAGCCCACACCATTACGGAGCCACCACCAGCTAACAGTGCCTTGCTGACAGTTTGGTCCATGGCTTCGTGGGGTCTGCGCCACACTCGAACCTACCATCAGCTCTTACCAACTGAAATCGTGACTCATCGGACCAGACCACGGTTTTCATTCATCTAGGGACCAACCGATATGCTCACATGCCCACGAGAGTCGCTGCAAGCGATGTCGTTCTGTCAGTAAAGGCACTCGAGTCGGTCTCTGCTGGAATAAGCCCAAATTTCTCCGCACAGTTCAAACAGACAAGTTCCTTGTACGTCCCAAATTGATTTCTGCGGTTATTTGACGCAGTGTTGCTTGTCTGTTAGAATTTACGACTCTTTGCAGACGTCGCCGGTCTCGGTCGTTAAGTGCAGGCGGTCGACCACTGCGCTCATCCATGGTGGGATGTTATGCCTGAAATTTCATACTCTCGGCGCACTCTTGACACAGTGAATCTAATGTTGAATTCCCTAACGATTTCCAAATGGCATGACCCATGCGTCTAGCTCCAACTAACATTCCGCGTTCAAAGTCTGTTAATTCCCGTCGTGCGGTCATCATCACGTCAAAACCTCTTCACATGAATAACTTGAACAATCTGCGAAAGCACTGCGCATTTATACCTGTTCTACGCGATGCTACTGCCATCTGAAAATTTGCATATTGCTATCCCATGACTTTTGTCACTTCAGTGTAGATCATAGCTAAAACTATGTACAAACTAAAAAACATTGTAATATTTTGATCCTTTTAAACTGACAGTAATTTATTAATAAATCAAATAACAAAAACTAAATTAAATTTTTCTACAAAAATCTAAATAGTTTAATTAAAATAATCCAATACAGTTATTATGTAAAAGTGACAAATTCAGTCTCCCTTCTGTTTATCCCTATAATTAACCTTTGATATTCTTTACCTGTTCTTCAAAGGATCGAGTGGTCATAAAAAAAATTATTAAATATTTTCTTTCAGTGAACTTTGTTTAAAATTCTTAGAGCAAAAACAAGCAATATAATTTTTTTAATTTTTATTTTTTAATTAAAAAAAACAACCATTGTAATTTTACATTTTATCTATATTCAAGTAAAAATAAATGTGATTTCAAAATTCATTTCTATAATTCTTATACTTCTAAAAACAATTATTTTTTAAGATTTATAAAAAGTTCTTTCAATACACACAGAAAAAAAAAAAAATTACAGGCATAATCATTTTTAATTTTTCACTTTCAAAATATCTGAACCCCGCTTAAAACTCTTAATGAAATCGGGTCTGATTTGGCTCTCTACTGTCATTTTTTGCACACTTTGCTTTTTAACTCGAACCACTCAAAACATCAATGCCATCAAGATTCGAACTTAAAGCCTGTGGTACCAACGGCCCAAAGTGGCCAATTATTCAGGCTTTGTAATAATGATATGGAGAAGGGAAATTTTAAAAAATATATATATATATATATTGTTCTACAAATGTTGAAATAATAATAATAAAGATTGAAACCAATCTTCTTAAAATGAGGATATGGTTCTTGGTAAAAAATATCTTTTTCGAGAGAGAATAAATTCGTTTTTAAGATGAGTATTTAAATCATTGGTAAATTTCAACAAAATACACTTTTGGGACGTAATCTTTCTTTGATGATTATCTTCAATGAAGATATCAATCTTAGCAATTTTACAATTAATCGCTTCAATCTAACCAGTGGATATACTTGGAGCAATTACTGGCATTCTGATGTCATCCATAATATTGGCAGAAATACATTTAGTTTGCTTCGTTTGACTATTAATGAGGGAAAAACAAAACTTATGACCTTAACAAGTAGAGCATATGTTTCCCTCCCACGCCAAATAAAATCACATACAGTTCGGGTTGTAGAACAGAGTTTATGTATCTCGGTACTATGTTTCCACTAATAATAATGTTATAATTGGAAAAATTGACATTGACATTAGGCTATCTAAGGCTAATAGATATTTACCATTACTTAACAAATTTTTTTAGTCAAATTTATTATATTATTTAATTTATAATTATTTATTATTTTATTTTATTTTTAAATTTATTATTTTTATTTTATATTATTAAATTTATTATTTTTATTTATATTATTAAATTTATTTTTTATTTTTATATTATTAAATTTATTAAATTTATGATTATTATTATTTATTTAAGTTCAAACTCTGAATTACCCAAATTAATCTTTTATACAACTCTCATCAGACCTATCATATACTGCATGGCAGTTAATGCTGGACATTAGCAAAAGGAGATGAAGACAGATTTTTAATTTTTTGAAAAAAAATGCTTCGAAAAATTTTTGGCCTAGTTAGAGAATAATAGATGGAGAATTTTGTTTAACCATGAAATTTAATTTTTGAAAGAAAAATACTTCGAAATATTTTTGGCGCAGTTAAGAGAATAATAGATGCAGAATTTTGTTTAACCATGAAATCTGTAGAAAATATAGGCAACCTAATATTACCAGTCGTCAAATATTTCCGCGTCAGACGACTTGGCCATATTTTTTAGATGCGATAATATGAGCCCTGTTAACAAGGTATATTTTTGCAAATGTAGAGGTACCAGGAAAAGAGGTAGACTTCGTACACGATGGATAGACTGCACAGAGGTAGATCTCAAGACATCATTCAAAATAATCAATAAAAATCAATAATCAAAATAATCAATAAAAATCAATCATCGGTGAACTGTGACTTCTAACTGGATGGGTTGAAGGGTGATTGTTGGGAAGATTTGGCCTATAACAGGCTGTAGAGCAAGTAAAAAAAAGATTGATTGATTGATTATTTATTTATTTACTAATTGGGGTATGACATTACACCAAATGAGTAGAAGCAACCAATCCTCAATTGCCTCCCTAATTTTATTATAAAAAGTCGGGCCACAAAATGATTTAAATACAATTTTATCAAATTACTTTAAATGATATGTTATAATAAATACTATTTATAACTTAATATGCAGATTATGATAAGCACTGTCATTATCCTTTGAAACAATGTTATATTTAAGAGTCATCTCCTCATAGAGTATCTGCATAATAAAAGAAAATGTATGAGCAACTAAATCACTCTGAATCATTACTTAGGTCTACAACACTGATTAGTAGATACACCTAGTAGTTAAAAACGGGAAGTCAACGATCATTACAAAGTCAAGACGTCTCGCTGAGTTACTACATTAGACCAAATGAGTCGGAGCAATCAATCTTTAAACGTCTATTACATGAAATATACATTGTAATTTTTAAGAGATTCAGTTATCTCCATGAAGAACTTTTTCAGAAAACAAAATGCATGAGCAACTAATCATTCTGTATCATTATTTAGTTCTACAACATTAATTAGTAGATACACTTAGTAGTTAAAAACAGGAAGTCAACGGTCATTACAAAGGCATCTCGCTGAGTTACTGCATTACACCAATGAGTCAAAGCAATCAATCTTCAAATGTCTCTCTAATTTTATTATAAAAGTCGGCTCAAATAACAAGAACTCAAGATAAAATAATTTATATAATTACTTTAAATGATATATTATAGCAAACACTACTTTTTTATACACTGTCAATATAAAACATTCAATGTTATTTTTAAGAGATTCAGTCATCTCCTCGAAGAATTTCTAGAAAAAAGGAAAATATACGAGCCACTAATCAATCTGAATCTTTACTTAGTTCTACAACACTGATTAATAGATACACCTAGTAGTTAAAAAACGGGAAGTCAACGATCATTACAAAGACGTCTCGCTGAGTTACTACATTACACCAAATGAGTCGAAGCAATCCATCCTCAAATGTCTTCCCTAATTTTTATTATAAAAGTCGGCCCCAAATAACAAGAACCCAAGAAGAACTGCTCTTTATTTTCGCTCTCCTAATTGGAAGAGTCATTAAAAACGACGCACAATAAATATAAACCCGCCCTCATCATTAAGTCAAACCTATAAGAACACATAGTCACCTTCATGAATTTGCAGCGATAATCGTATATTAGAAACGTGACGGCTAAATATATCCCTTTATTATGAGGCTCATCTTCGCCAAGTTTTATTTATGAGGCTTTCTCGGACAGAGGAGGCCTCATAAAACAACATCAAGTCATCTCCAGAATGGAGTGGATTCGGTTTAAATCTGACAAAATGGAAATCTGTACGTATGTAAATATCTTTGTGAGATGGTGTCGTTAATTTTTGGGCCATTTCCTGGAACATAAAGCCATTAGATGGAAAGGAAGTATTTGATATAATGTAAATAATAAAAAAAATGGATGTCCATTTATTCTGTTTTTATGATTTAGGTTGGGTATAACGTAGTGTCATCTCTTTTTGAATGGGGGTAATTCAGATAAATAAAAAACATTGGTTTCATCATTCGATAACCTCATGTTTATATATCATTAAGTATTCATGAAGTATTATTGCAGGAATAAAGATTGGAAAAATACTCAAAATTGCCATTCTTTTCTTAAATTTTAAATGTAATTTTTGAAATTATTGCTCAGAATGGAATTATTTCTATTCTTTTCGATATGAATTTTTCTAAAGTATGCTCCCAAAGTATTTTTCTAAAGTAAGTTCTAAGTTATGCTTGTTCAAAATTTATATATTTCTAAGAAAGCATTTTTGAAAAATTTTAAATATTGCACAATTCAAAACTTTTATTTAGTATTGATGCAATAAAATAAAGGTTTATATTTATATATATATAATTTTTAATTGCCCATGTGTTTTTTTTTCCCCATTCAATTTGTTTGTCGATTAAATACTTTCACTGAAACATAGAAATTTTTGCTACAATTTTTCAAATAAAAACACAATTTAAATCTACTTTTTTACATGTTTTAAATGAAATTTTGAAATTACTGATTAAATCTTATTGGTGATGTATAACTACGAATATTTCATTTAAAATTATTAAATTTTCCGTAGGAAAATATTGTCACATACTAAAAAAAGGGGAGAAGTGAGGTCGGGGCTTTGTATGCATGAAGATCAAGATATCTGTGTGCCAGTCTGCGTTTCTTTTAATCTAAAAATATGGCTGCCAAAATCATTAAATTTTTAATACGTAAAATAAACACGTAATTTAAACAATTGTCTCTTATTTTTAGTTAAATTAAAACCTTATTTTTTATTGGTGTGATCTGGTAGTCTGACGATGGTTACTGCTAATGTCATATGATTTTATCATTTGTCATTATAATTTGAATCTATTATGCTTTCATTTGCTTTTAGAAATTTCTTGAAATGTTAATTTTTTAAGTTTATGTGATTATATTGTTATTTTTTCATTTATATTATAATTATTACTTACATTCTATGTTCTTATTATTTATAAAGAATAATTCCAATGTTTCTTTACAGTTTTCCAAACGATAAACGTTAATCTTTATTATATGTTTTGCTCTCTGCAATTGACTTTTTTCTAGATATCTTTGCACTTCTCTCGCTATTTTCTTTTTTCTTATAAAATTCAATAAAATTAAAAATACTATAATTTATGTAGCCAAGAAACATTTAATGCTAGTAAATGAATAAAACTCTCTCATTTTATTTCTGGTATTCCTATGAAATATTGTATAGTAAAAAAATGAAGGCACACCACTAATTGGTGTACTAATATTATTAAGAAGAAAACTAATAGTGTAGTGATTCTATTGATATTTTTGCTAGACTAAAAATTTTAAGTTTCATCTTCCGTAAAGACTTATTTATTGTTATTCATCATTTTTATAATCTGGTGTTTAATTTTGTACCTTTTCAGTTCATGTAATATTTTCTCATCGATTGTAATAATGCATAAGTATTCCATTGGAAACTTAAGAAAAATACGGTACGGTTTTTTTTTTGGTATTCACATATTATTAAAAAAGACTGGCAGCGTCTAAATCTAGTAATGCTTTTAAAAATTCGTATTTCTTTGTATGAATATGTTGCTGTTATTGTCTTATCCCTTGAGGGGAAGTAGGAATCTGCAGGGGAAGTAGGAATGGCAGTTGCCACATTTTTGGTATTTTTCATATCTTGGGAGTTGTTCATTCTTAATCTTGTGAGAGTAGTAGTTATCTTTCTGTTGTAGGAATATTTTTGAATATTGAAATCAACAATATAAAATCTGATTTAAATAATAAACAAACATTTTTTCGAAACCAAAATATCCGTAAATCCCATCTAATTATCCAAAAAAATTTTAAAAATTTGTCACACAAACGACCCGAAACCATTCCTGATGGCAAACTGTCAACTTTCGCTTATGACATCAACATCGTCACAACCAAATTCAACTTGTCACATACATCATCCCCTTCCAATTTTTCTAAAGCCTCATCCTCATTAAATCTTTATTAACGACAAGAACACAGTCGAAGCCAAAATCACTCCCCGTTTTTCAACATAACAGCAGATTACTCTACCACGCCGAAAATCCTTCATTTTGAAAGACGAGTGCCTCGGAAAATTACTGGACCCCGGACCCTCCGGACACTTTCTTATTTCCTCAGAGGTTTACCGTGATTGACGTCTCCGAACTGAAGCGTCAGTTTTAATTTCACAAGTCTTCCACCCCCAACTTTCTGCTCCCCCAACCCCCCACTGGGGGAGGGGAGCTGCAAAGAAGAACCGACTATAGGAAACAAGATATTTCCATCCTGTTTTCGGAGATACTTAGGATAACAAAACAAAAGAGCAACACCAAATGCATTCGCTATTTAAAAAAGAGGGAAGGATTTGCTCTCGAGTTCGCTGTATCGTCTAATCAGCTTTATTTTGATATTCTTTTGTATTTATTTCAGTAATGGGGTACAGCGCTTTTCAATCAAGCAGTTAAGAAATCGATATTGAAATAGGGTGGTCGTTGGTTGGGGGGTGTTTTCCGCATTTGAAAATTATTTTGGAGTAATATTTTAAAAGTAGATGTTTGCTGACTTTTTAGATATATGTTTCATCAATAAATATCGTTAGAGTCTTTTGTGTTAATATATACTTGGGTTGTAGATTAATATAATGTATTTCGAATACATTGCAAAAGTTGTAAGCTTTCAAAAGCATTAAAAACATTTAGTTAGCTCCTCATATTTTATTGTCTACTTGGGGTTCGGGGATATATTGTATTCATTAATTTATAGAATCCGAAAAGGTTTATATATATATATAATTTCCAATGGCAAGGCAATACAAAAAGTGGGCAAATGCAGGATAAAAAAGAAAAAAAGAAATGCACGTAAAAAGTTCAATAAAGTTAACCGAAGGCAATGGCAAGAGTTCTTTAGCTTTCCAGTATCTCGTAGTCTTGTATTCTCCATGAAGTGGCAAGCAACAATGGAGATGAGTTCTGTTCATTAGTTCTGCCAAATCACAAAAAGGGCTGTTTGATGGGTCGAAAATCCCAATGCGGTGTAGATGTTGATTAGAACAGTGCTTCTTTAATGAGACAAGCCACCAGTAAATACAAATATATGTACCTTTGACATACGGGACTTTTTTGTACCTTTGACTTTCTTTACGGGGTAGGGTTTAAAGTGGATTCCGAACCACTACAAACATCCTCAGTACCGGAGGAACTCGACCCGAAACCTTTGGTACCGAGCGCCAGACATATTTATTTTACCTGTTAATAAAAAACCCCTAATTAATAGAATAATTATAACTATTAAAATCTTATTCTTAATAAAAAAACTTACAACTGTATATAGCAACCAAAATAGACAGATGCAAAATCATAATTTAAAACGATTTATATAACTCTGAAAGCGATACGATATTTTTACACTACCATTTCATCAATTCAAAGTAATTCAAACTAACAATCAAAAAATAAGAAAAACAAACAGCAATAGCTACCATTGCTAACATATTATAGGAATAAATAATTCTAAAGGAAAAAATATATATATATATTTAGTTTTAATAGCATATTACTAGCATAGAAAATAATAACAGACTGCATAAATCTTAAACATTTCTTTTAGCAAATCGAATATAATACATAACAAAATAGCACAACATAAAATGTGAGTCTAAAAAGCTAAAATTACAATGAATTTGTAACGTAAGTAGGATCGTTTATTCTAAATTTCAATTTCTTCAAAACATTGCAGCATTATTTATTTATTTATTTGCAGCACACGCCTGATACCTAAATAATTTTAAATGAATAAATCTATTTTAATCTTTATATTTATTCATTTGATCAATCGTTATATATATTTATAAGAATGCTTAGAAATTTTCAAAAAACAAACAAGAAACGACAATAGAAAAAAAAAGGAAATTTATGCAAATTCTTTTTCCAAGAAAAAAAATGATCGTTTAGAAAAAAAAAAAAGTAAACACAATATTCTGAATCACAAACGTTTCTGGAAAAGATCCAAATCCATTGTATTTTCTGCTGCCTTTTAGTACAAAATGAATCAAACCCATCTTTCCCTATTTCCCTAGAATTCCCTTTTCCCCCTAAAATCTTGCCAATCCTTTAAGAAACAGTAATGGTTGATAATTCAATTGTACCTCTGTTCCCCAGAGAATTCGATTTTAACAACTGTTCTCTGTATTAGATTCTGATTAATGGGTTTTTTTCCAGATTACTCCATTTTTTTTTTTTCCTTCGGTAGTGAGTAAAGCTTTCTGTCAGAAAAAAGAATAATGAATATCCCCAGAAATTGGAAACGATTCTTCTATATCAGAATGATTTAATTCTTATGAAAAAAAATATATTTTAAAATTTTTGAGGAAACTCTTTTATGATTCAAGTTAACATTCATCTCATCCGATTTTTAAAATTTGTGAAAGATGAGTTTAGGACCATTCAATAGTTATTCATTGATGACATAAATTGATGTCATTTAATCTAACATCCAGTTTATCAAATTTCTCTTTAAAAAAATTAAGGAATTTGTGTACCATGAACATATGTCACCCCGCTAGATTGATGGAAATACAAAGTTATTACCTTTTAAGAAGTCTTTCGGTGGTATTACATCATGTTTGCATTCATAGTATGAGAAAAAACGTGGAAAAATTCGAAAATTACCTGTCTTATTATCACTTCCAAGTAACAGTAACTTTAATATACTCTAGCAAAAAATTCAAACCCTTGCTTGCCAAGGTTAGCATTCTATTGCCATCTTGAATGATAGCCTTGGCAAGTTCCTTTTGGACCATAAACATTCTAATGTGATTTATTTTACTTATCATCACCGAGTCTGGTTTCTAACAGCCGTAACTGTAATGTATTCCACCAAAAAATTCAAGCCATTGCCTTGAATGCTAGGCTTGACAAGTTCCAGTTCGATCATGAACTAGGCATCAAACATTCTAATATGATTTATTTTTCTTGGTTTGGTTTGTCGTTCTACCATCATTTTTTTTGCACACTTCAGGCCAATTGGACCATGACCTACAATTTAACATATATTCCGAGCCACTAAAATCCATGCCACCGCCAGGATGGGTGGTGGGTCTATGGTGCCAAGAGCCAGTTTATTTTGATATTGCTATTTCTTTTAGCGTATGAATTAATTTTACCCTAAAAGTAAGTTATTTTCTTAAAATTCAGTTAATTTGATTACTCTTTAAAATCATAAAATATTTTTATAATCAATTTGTTTTAATATCAGTGTAGATATTTACTCTTCTCTAATTACATTTAGTATATACGTTTGTATACAATAATACAGGTAAAATTTGGAAATATATGAATACATTCGCTTTCGAAAAAAATGAATGTAAGGTTGTGAATAATCTAAGACATTAAATAATAATTACATGGTTAGTTAAGTCAGGAAATTTCATAGCAATTTCTAGAATAGAAATTTCATAGCAATAATAAATATATTTAGATTAAAGATACACGCAATCTCCGCTAGGTAAATATATTCTATACTAATATTGTAATCTAGTGTTGATGATATTTTAACGAACCTGTAGCACTAATTTGATGAGCAGATGGAGCAGCAAATGGTGATACTTTGATTAGCTTAATTTTAACATGAAACAAGGTTTTTGCAAGATATATTGTAAAGATAAAAAATTTACTTAGATAGGAATCCTGTAAATATTATTGGAAAATAGCACATTATTGGAAAATAGATTAAATCTTCTAAGTAATAAAATACTTTTTGAATTTTTACACGTGTTTAATTTTATTAAATTGAAGCTGGAATATGTTTTCTGAAAAGTTTCAAAAAATTATAAAATACACATTGAAAAAAATTACATTGAAATACGTTGAGATAAATTGTAGGACGTTGAGATGAATTGACCTCGGTCTGTACATTTTCGATTAAGAATCTCACAATGCTTTAATATTCTAATAAAATATATAAACATTTGATAATATCTTTTAAAAAATTTTTTTCTTTTTTAAAAGCATTTTTGTTAAAAAATCTGTGTGTATGAAAATAAAAAACTTATTCAATTCGTATGGCAGATGCATATAATGCTGATATGCTGTCAATTTTTTTTCAATTTATAAAATATTTATCATTGGTGAAATATCTGTGTGTCTAATCCTCAGTGTCCTGCAGCCTCGGGACGGACATCCCATGAGTAATCTACTCATGGATGCGGGGCAGCTTCTGTTTTGACGGAGCACCAGTAGGTAGAAGTTCGACTTGGCTCCGTGACGCTCTTACAGTCATATTAGATCGGTACCTACGGCTTAAAACGGATTCCGAACCACTACAGACATCCATGGCACCACCGGGACTCGAATCCAAACCTGTGGCACCGAGCGTCAGAGCGCTAGACACTCGGCCATTCAGGCCCTGAAATATTTTCCATCATTTAATGAAATATAGCATAAATGCAAAAGATAAAAATTAATTAAATAATTTCATTTATTTTATTAATTTCATCAATTAGTTAATAAATTATAACTCAATATTTACCCATTAAATGTTAAATATCTTATGGATGCATAAAGATTAAAATGTCTGGCTCAGTACACTGTATAATTAAGCATGCATGTGAAGAAAGGTAGAAAATGTTTTGATTCCTGTTGGCAAACATGAATTAAACTCCTTGTTTTCAATAACAAAAGAAAACTATGTCATTATATGAGAAGATTTGGCATGAACTTACAGTCAAACTTCTAAAAGATATTCAGCATTTTCATGTATACGACAGGCAATTGTACCTGAGAAACTTTTCATGTGATGTTTTGTTGGAACTTACTATATACTACATAGAAAACGAAAAAAACTCGTGTAAAGGAGAAAAAAAATTATTGTTTTATGTTTCAATCAAAAAACATTTTGTCACAATTGTATTTCTATAATCAAAAAAGTCACGCTATTTTTAAATACAGTATTATACAACTATTTTAATCCCAAGGCTATAATATAGATTCGAGGCTTATTTTGGCATGGGGAACATTTAATAATAAATTACATCAAGAACCCTTTGCGAATCAAAAGCAATTTTGTCCAGTGAAAATTACTTTCGAAAATCCGACGTCAAGCAAAAAGAAAATTAACATGTATGTGACATCAAATCATTGGCAAGAATTATGTTCCCCCATCCCAGAAAGAAAAAAAAAAAAAAGCATTTTTAGATTTTTAAATGTATTGATTGATTAAGATCACAATCAACCTATGTACATATATATTCTTATCTAACAGAAATAAATTATTTTTTTATATTTTATTATTATGTAAATTCCCAATAAGATATAAAATTAAAAATAGCTTTTAAAGTTAATTAATGTCCATTAATTACTGATAAAGTAAAAACGACATTTAACAGCAAAAAATAAGCTTAAAATTAATTAATTGATAATTTTGCATATATGTTGAAAACTATTAAAAGATGTAAATATTGTTTAAAATATAATTTGTTAAGTCTCTACTACCCTCATTTAATTAATATTTATTGTTTATTAGGCTATACTTTTTTAAAATTATCCTCAAAACTTAAAAAATTTCAAAACAAACGAATGACTGAAAAATATTTGTTATATTATATTTTTAAAAAAAAAATCAAACAATTTACTTATATTGCATTAAATTTATTCAGTAAATACGATGATACAAATTAGCAAATCACAAAATACAAAAGCAACATAATCAAATATTTAAATCGTGAAATTATTTTTAAATGTAAAATATAAAATGAAATCAAAATTGCATAAAGTAAATTGAAAACATCTAAAACTAATAGTGAAAATGTGCAGGTACTTTAACTAAAAGAAAAACATTTCCTTCTACATACTCAATAAAATATCTTAAATTTATATTATTTGATTACAAATATAGTCCTGAAAATAAAAATAAAATAGAAAGAAAAAAATTACAATTAAATCTATTAAGTGGATATGATATTCATTTTACATTTTCAATCAAAAATTCTTCAATAAATTTACTTAATAAACTTTAACAGGATAGAAAACACTTTTTATAAAATATATCTCTCACCAGTTATACAAATCTATTAATTGGTTAATATAAATGAAATTCAATTTTCCAGTTCATAAAAAAACTTCAATAAATGTACCTAATAAACTTTAACATGATAGAATAACTTTTATGAAATACATCTCTTGCCAGTTATACAAATCTATTAATTGGTTCATATAAATTATATTCATTTTTCCATTTCAAACCAAAATACTTCAACAAATTTACCTAATAAAGTTTAACATGATAGAAGTAAGTTTAATAAAATAGATCTATTTCAAGTTATACAATTAAATCTATTAATTGGTATATATAAAGGATATTCATTTTTCCATTTCAATCCAAAAATACTTCAATCGATTTCATAGCATTGCCGGTTTTAGTTATTATTCTGGGTCATTTATCTCATATCTTAATTCCGTGGCCAAAGTTGTCATCAAATCAGAAAAAGGCTCCGGGTCCATGTTCTTGGATAACAAGTAAATTAAAAACCAATCATCGATACTTAAAAACGTCAGTTATAAGACGCAGATCCAAAATATTGGAATTCTCGCACCTCATTTGCAAAACTTTCAAACGAAAGCAAGGCAAAACACAGAGGAATAGTCTGTAGGCAAGTACTGCACATGAAAGCACACGCATCATGAAGAACCAATACCACAGGAAAATGTATATCTTCTCGTGGATCATGCTGGTGGGCAAAACTATTATAGCCTCTAAGGATTCCACATTTCCAGAGGAGGTAAAGTGATGGACAGTGCACTTGTTAAGCTTCTCAAGAATACTGCTTGTAGACTTGCAGTGAAACATCCAGCAAAGAGACCAGTCTTTGTTAACGAATTCGAAAACTTCAGCCCTTTGAGGAAAGGACTCTCCATCAAGGAACATTTTCACGAGCACACTACCTAGAGTGGAAAGCGCTGCGTTGCAGGTTTCTGCCATGAAATAGAGAACAAAATAGGATTTGTTTGGATCGGGACCCTGCAGAATATTATCTGTCATTTGCATTATATTTTCTTGGCTGCTTCTGGACGTATCGCGCAGTAAAGATAACAGTTTCTCTACCTTTCCAGATTCCATATACTTCCAGAAAAATCTCGGCATGCAGAATGCAGAGGCCAGAAGAAGAAGCAGTAAGGAAATCCAAGCGTCATCATCGTACCAAATCGCTTCTTTTGGTGCAAATCTGGGCATTGGAGAATTAATAGAGTTGTCTTTAGTTGTAGAGTTGTTGGTTGTAGAGTTGTTGTTGTAGAGTTGTCTGTAGCGTAAATAGGGTGCATCCAGCAAAAGGCTTCCAAAAACTTGTGTGGAATGTCGTCTTTTGGAAAGCAAGAAACGGATTCATTCTTTGGATGGAGGGACACAAGCAAGCTGAATAAAATCAGTAGGAAGGCAGTTGCTCCATAATTCATGACAAAAACAGGATTATCGATGATGACATTAAAATATTTCACCGACTTTCTCAATCTGAAAAATATCGCAAACATTTTTAAAGTCTTTATATCCAGATGAGATCAATCCAGTCGATAAAATGCGTTCAGCTCGTAACAGACGACCAATCGCTTTGAAAGTTTGGCGAGGAATAGCAGAATCAAGTTAAAAATCGAACCTACTGAGAATAACATAATTATCATAATTCACAGAATTGATGAATCGTACGTCTGTACTGCGTTGTTGAAGGTGAACTGCGTCGTTTTAAACATTTTTTTAAACTGCTTGCGGTTAATTTTTAGGAATAAATATTTTTTTCCCATTATTTATCCCATCACTTTCCGGGAATTGCAATATATTTATTCTATTTATTTTTCAATTACTTCTATTTTCCAGTTACTAAAAGAGAACGAACAATAGCATTTTTTGTTTGAAATAATTCATTGGAAATATGTTGTTATTGTTTTTGTATACCAATACTTTAACTCGAGGTTAATATCCGCTGCAATAGCAGATGTGTAGCAAATTCAATGTTGCTTAGAGTGAACAACAAGGAGCCTGCTGAACTATGCAATATGGATTCGGCAGATTTTTAAAATAGTTTTTTGAATAAAATAGAATAGATTTTATAAACCACATTTATTTGCTTAGCAATTTTAATATATTAACTTGAATATATGTTCTGATTAAATTTTGTATCGCATTAGTTTATTTCCCATTTTGATATTAAATAATTATAAAACACATTGGTTATTTTATATAAAACAATACTCGATTTTAATTTTCAAATAATATCTGTTGATGTAAAACACGAATATATTAATCAACATAGTGGTGCAAACGCTGATTGGATAACGTTAACAAGTATAATCCATTTACGTTAAAGTAATTGTAGTGAGAAACTTCATCCAATAAACACATCTAAATTCAAGTCTCTAATTCAACAATGCTAAAACTAAACAATCATATTTTGTTAGTAATGAATTATTGTTGAGCTACTAAATTATTGTTCTATTCAATTATTATCAATCTATTTAATTATATAATTGTTAATTATTTAATTATTGCATAATTGTTGATTTTATGCAATTATTTTATTTATATTCAAGTCACTGGAAACCAAATTAAACTGAAATGAAATTATTTTCACTTATTTGATTAGTTTTCATTGTTAATTATTTGTCACTAATCCGATAGTGCTCTAATTATGGCCAAGTGGCAATATACTTAACTAGATCTTCGAAAAGTTTAGATTAGTATATTTTATGCGTATCCTTATGCAAGCTGCTATTCATAAATGTTTATTATTATTCAGTGAATTGTATTCAGGAACCGTTTATGATTATTCAGTGAGCTGTAACCAGTGATGTTCGATTTTCATTATTATTCATAAATGTTTGCTGAAATTTCCTTTTACTGGTCATTCAGTAATATTAATTACCCAAGCAGATATTTTAAATGGCCAAACATAAAAATAAAATTACAAAAAATGTATTCCACAATGAGTTTATTTTCTTTATGTCACTATCTACATTTTAAAATGCTTGTGAAAATATGTACACATAAATAAAGTTTGCTATACATTTTATACACTG
>BPLR01010340.1:0-53445 GCA_021605095.1 Caerostris extrusa | reverse complement strand
GCTTTTCAAATATAATTTTTAAACATCTTATGTATAAATGACAAAAATGAAATTGTTATTTTCATCTTTAAATAAAAAACTAATGAATTTTAACATGAAAAGAAATATTTATTTCCTTTCTTTTTTATGTTAAAATTCTTTCTTAAATCGAAATCTTTTTTATTTTATCGTTTTAGTTTAATAGTTTCAACAGGATAATTATTTGATATTGAAATAAAATGAGTTGCTTGATACTTGACAGTATGGTGAGTTTGAAATATCCAAAGAATTCATTTGCATATTTTATTAAATCTTTGCTGTTTTCATTGCCCTTTTTTAATAATGTAAGAACTTTTGAAAATTGTTTTATTTTGCATTTAATCTACTCCTTCTGAAAACAAGTTAATTTCTCAAAACAGAACTAAATAAGATTATAATATTTTCATATATGTTAAAATATTAATGACAGTTGTGTTAGCTTCACGATTCCTTGATTTTTTTTTAAATCTAACAATAAAACAAAGTGGAAGTTTTATGAAACTAGGGGTGAAACATGATAATATAAAGTTTCATAAAAGAAATTCCAACCATAGTTTGCAATAATGATGCTGATTTTAAAGAAAATAAATTTAATTTAAAATTTTTGTTATTATAACCTTAAATTTCTAAAATATATTCCTTATTTGTTTTTAAAAAGTAAAAACATATGAAATCTTTTTAATTAAAATATTTTTTTGTGTAACATCAAGACATCTTTTTTTAAGAATTTTTTGAATAAATACATGTTTTTCCCACAAAAAAAAAAAACTAGTACAAAATTCATGTATTTCAAATAACTATTAATGAATATAAAACTAATTTTTAATATAAATATTAATTTTAATTAATAATTAAATAAAATGAATTAAAAATTATGAACTGTTTTTTCACTTGATATTCTAGGCCCTGATCGAAATATATACAATTTAATACATGCAGTAAAATTTAATCCAAATAATTATTATAAACAATAAAAATTATCACGAGTAATTATTTAATTAAAATCATAGAGTTGAAGCATTGTATTTCAATAACGCAAACGATATAATTAATAACTGAAAAATTGATGAAATAATTGCCGATTAAATCCTAAAATTATTAAAAAAAAAATGTCGTTTTTTGGATTAAAATTGTGAAGACCTTAATTTTTCTTGTTTTATGTTTAATTTTGCCCTTGATATATCTCTTTATATATCATCTCTTCTCACATTTTAATCTATTTAAAATTATGAAGTTTCGTCACAAAAACCCCAATGTGAATGTTATTTTTTATAAATGGTGTACCGGAATGATTTTAAAAAATACTCTTTGACAGTCTGGTTATCATCTGTACCATTTTTTATAACTCACTATGATCCATTATCGACATCAAATTTAAAATAACGTATTTATGAAGTTTTTAAGTCTAAGAAAAGTGGTAAATGCCAATATTATAATAGCACTTTTGAATAGCTAAACACTAACTACGTTTGTTTTTAAAGTCAGACTATAGCACTACATTAGCATTAAGAATTATTATGATAAACCATTGGTTTTAATACTGAAGAAAATTAGAAACTATCTAGAGTCAATAACCAAAAATGTTAATCCTGGTAATTATTATTTTCCTCTGACCCAACAAATCATCTACTTTATAACAGCCTCTATTTAAGCTTAAAAGCATTCCAGAATAACATTTTTTTTCACCTCTTTAAGAACTTAAGACCGTGTTTGTTCATTCGTAAAACCTTTCGCGAGAAGGAAAAGGAATGCTTTAGTTTTTCACTGGAATAATTAATGGGACTGTTAGAGAGGATGACTTAGTGAGGGGCAATTTTCGGATAATTTCCTGCGCTTTGTTCGAGGATGACCAACATTTGTTCTTTGTTTCCGACACATCTGTTTGTCAACAATCCTTAAGCCCAATTACTTAGTCTGAACTCTGCTCCTGAATTAAACATAGTTTAAACACCGCAAGAAGTTTAAAGGTTTTTATTACGGGTTTTAATGGGTGCAGTGCAACGTTCAAAGCTTTTAAATTCGATGTTTAGAAGAGTTTATTTTCACTTGTTTAAAACTTTTATTTATGATTTATAAATTAT
The DNA here is from genome assembly GCA_021605095.1 of Caerostris extrusa. Classification (NCBI taxonomy): domain Eukaryota; kingdom Metazoa; phylum Arthropoda; class Arachnida; order Araneae; family Araneidae; genus Caerostris; species Caerostris extrusa. The sequence goes on along the minus strand of BPLR01010340.1, from coordinate 51,346 downwards.
ACATATAGTTTAAATTAAAATGATTTTTTTATTTAACCTAGCATTTATATTTTGATAAGAGTTATTTATATCAATTACAAAACTTTTTCTAAGTGTACTTCTCTGCATTTGTGGTTCAGAGGTAATGGGAAAGTCGCCACAGATTTGACGAGGGAGCATCTCGTGTCCACAATCAGGTTATTTAGAGTTTTTATCAGGGTTGTTGTTTTTCTCCTTCTTCTTATACGAAGCACAAGAAAGAAGAAGAAATCATTGAATGTCTGATGTAAAAAAATGTTTCTTATATCTTCTTCTATTGACTCGATAGACCATGGTGGGGTAAGAGCTTTCCGAGATCACTTCTTCTATTTCAATCTCTGTTTTGCGATATTTTTCTTATACACCTCAATCTAAATCCTTTTATACATTCTTCTTCTTCACACCTTCTTCATTGGCACAACAGCCCCCATGGTGGGGGCCATGGGGCTGTTGGCCGTCTGCCTATTGACAGATCCTTTTTATACGTAAGGAATTTAAATAAGGATATGCTACTACAGATAAATATTCTAGAAACATAGAATAATAAAATAATATAGTAATAAATAAACTTATTTTATCCAAAAATCAAATGAGAAAACAATTTTTTGTTAAGAATGTATAATAAAAATTTCTTTAATTTATGGGAAAATGTTATTCTTTGAAAATAAATGTTAATTAGTATTCATTGAGTTCTTCCCAGTACTCTCTGAGAGAAATTATTCTCTGCTTGAATGTCAAAAGCAACTTCGAATGTAAATTATTATGTATGCTCTGAAATGAAAAAAATGCAAAAATATAATTAAAAATACACTAAAAGAAAAAGTGTACGATGACAGGAGATTGGACAGTTGGGTAATTTTATTTAAATTACAATGCCAGTGGAATATTTTTCTCTTTTACTTCCTGAATACTTGGTGAATAAAAATAATATTTTTATTTATTATTCTCAGAACATATTTTGTTTTTTTGTTTTTTAAATTTGACAAAAGATTGTTTTCGTGGTGCTGAATTATTAAAAAAAAAAAGCAGATTATTTGTCAAAAAATTCATTTGGAATTATAATTGAAATTATAAACACCGAATTTAGAACAAAATATTTCACAAACTTGAACAATATAAATTATTTTCCTGTCCATAATTCAAACCTAATCATGGTTTTACTTTTTAATTCACATTTCAAAGCAAAATGTATAGCAAAATCTTACAAAAAGAGTCTCAGTCTCTTTTTCTGTATCTTATTGTTATTATTGCTTCTAAAATAATTTAGAGGAAAATTAAAATACAACGCATTTTTTTCTTTCCGGGAATTTAATATTACAATTTACAAAATATATGATAATAAATTCCAGAATCACAAAGGGGTTTTGCATTCAATGGAAATAAGTCACATGAAATATAGTATTTGTTGAGTTTTAGGTTTATCCCCATTCCAAATGTTAACAAAAAGTTTGTAAAATGGACTAAAATAAAAAATATATTAAAATGGAAAAAGACGTTATTAAATGAATGAATTATAAATTAATGAAAAATTAACTATTTAAATGCAGATTTTTATATGCAATAGTTTCTCTGCTTTACATAGTATTATATATAATTGACGCCAAGTATCCTATGGGGTCTTAGAGATGACAGGTTATAGATACTCGACGAATAATCACTGACGCCGATTAATATACGCAAGCGAGCCACTAAAGACCAGGAGCTGTCAAGACATGCCGGAAAGATGTCCTTATTAAAGACCCGTAAACGTCACAGGGCGTATGGATTTATATCTCGGAATAATAAATATTCATGATGTGTTAATGCATTTCTGATTTGTGTTATTACTGCAGAAATAAATAGGCATACATCACACAAATGAAAAGGTATAATAATTTAAGTCTTTTTTAAATTAATAAAAAAAGTTTACATAAAAAATGAAGTAATGTATTTGAAATTATGGGCCGATTAAATTAACAAACTACTGAATCATATAAAATTTATTTACATATAGATTTCTTGTTTTTTATTTTGTTGTTGATTGTTTGTTTGTTTGTTTTGTTTCGTTTTTTTTTTTTATAGCATATTTTATTTAGATGTAAAACTTAGCAAATATTTTCAATAATCATTTTGAACATAATATAACGTATTAATGATTCTATACTGTTTAGAGTTACAATAGTCATTTTTGACTTGGCCATGATAACAAACAAATAAAATTATTTTAGTTTCAACTATTATAATTATAATAGTATTATGTTGACTATTATGCTTAATATTATGCTGATGATTATAAATTTCTCTTAAAAAGAGTAAATTTTGCTCTTAAAAGAGTAAAATCTGATTAAAAATGGAATCACGATAAATTGAATAACTTTAAATATATTTTCCAAAGTTTCATATATAAAATATCTGAACTAACGTAATATTTAAAATTAAGTCTTTATTATATGCGCATATAATTTGAAATTTTCAATAAGATTTTATTCTTTTAACACGATATAGTGAATACATTTAAAAATATTTTCAAAGGTTTCAGATATAAAATATCTGAACCTGATAATCTTAAGTAGCTCTTGTTATCGTAGTTAAATCCACACATTTTAGCATCATATTTCATATTATTTAAGCTTCTCAATTCATTATTAAAATAATATTCTAAGAATTATTTTGAAAATATATGCTTTAAAATTGAAAATGAATTTCTTAAAGTGGATTATAATTCCTATTTCTAAACATACTTGACAGGCTTTAATTAAATCTTGTCTTCTGAACTTTCATGTTATTGAATTTAAAACTCACCATGCATAAACATTCATGGGCGAATTTCCTGAAGGTAAGAGATTTGTTTCGTTAAAATTCAGAGGAAAACTGAAACTTTAAAACTGAATTCAACTTATTGAAAGAGCGATTTTAAGATTAGGAAAATTGAACTCTTTGAAATATTTGCACAGAATATTATTAAATTTTTAAAACAGCTGAAAGAATTTCAGATTTGACATCCGCTGAATTTAGCAATACGCAGCACAATTATGACTTCAAAGTTAAATTGCAACAATTTTTGTTCTTTTCAATAAACCTTTAAGTTTCACAAATGAACATCCCTAACTCATGCGAACTATTGGACTTTATCTACCACAAAGCAAGATTTATTATAAGGAATGAAATTCCATAAGATATTAGTAAATTAATTATATAGATATTAGTAATTTATCTAATGATATCTTATGAAGATTATGTATGAATATCTTATCAGTTATATGTGAAACTTTATAAGATATAAATAACAACAAAGTAATCAACAATATAATAAATAATTATAAAATTTCATCATACAAAAAAAGTTAAAATTATTATACTTAAAAAGATTTACTTTCTTTGTTCGGACTATAAGATGCTGCATATAATCCAATGTCTTTTGTCCTTTTTTCATTTAATTCGTAATGATTTATTTTATTTATATCTTTCATAGTAGTCAGATTTAAATAACTTATCATTAGGATCGAAATAAAATGTTAAGCACTTAAAAAAAAACATTTTTGATGAAGCGAGAAAAATAAATGAAATAGCCTCTTAAAATTTTCAATGTCGTTACATATATGTATATAGTAGGAAATGAATTTCGTTTTATTTATTTATTTTTATGAAAATGAAAGACGACTTTTTTTGTAGCATATAAATATTTTATTAAATTATATATTTTTCATTTTGGTCCAATAACTTTTGTCTTCTTTCTGGCAATAGTCTGATTCCACTCTCATATCATTCGATCTTTGCTAGAAATAAACTGATCCAAATTATTTTTGAAGTCATAATTTGAAGTAAATGTTTTGCCACCTAAAACTTTTGTACAGACTGGTACAAGTAATAATCTGAAAGTGCAGGATCTGTAGAGTATGGAGGGTGCAGGAGGGTGCTTCCCATATAAGCTGTAAAAACTTTTGGCGAGTTACCAAATTTGTATGAGGATTCACATTACCTTGATGGAAAACTACACCCTTCCTGTTGGTCATTTCAGGCCTTTTCGTTTGAGTGAATTATTCAATTTGTCTAGTTGATGACAGTACACTTCGGAATCGATCATAGTTTTGTCTGGTAGAAACTTTAAAAAAAAATATTTCCTTGAATCTCCTACCAAACAGACACCATTACTTTTTATTCATCTTTAATCTTTGGTTCATCTTTTTTTCCCCCTAATCTATGACTTTTGTCATTGTTGTAGACAACCCATTCATCATCTCCAGCGATGATTCGCTTCAAAAATTTATCATTTTCTTGATGTTTGAGAAGAAAATTACAGACGTCAGTAATGTTACTATTGCTACACTTGTCAGATTTTTTCGCTGTTTTTCGCAAGGGCGTACATCCTAGACTTTAAACCTACGAATTCACTTATTGGCTCAATGATTTCACTTTTCAGATATCCCAATTTTCCTTTATTTGAATCATCTTGCAAGAAATGGTCTTTCGGTTGAAGTCGAATATATCGGGTAAAGTTTCTTTCATGTCTAATAATAAGCCCTTAGTTTTGAATTGAAAGATTCGATGAAAATGTATCAATGTAAGTAGCTCATTTTTAACTCCATATAGTATTTTAAAGTTACGATAATATAGTTTGTACATATGTAATTTTTAAAGATCTAGGTTTTAATATATTGGGTTATCGAGAATTAAGTTGAGTTTTCTCATTTTAAAAAGTGTTAATGTTTTGTTAATGGGCTCAAAGTATTCTAGGAGAAGACTAGAAAAGTTATTTTGACAACCTTTTTCGGTGGTTGATGTTCAAACATATATTTTTTTCTCTGCCTAAGCGTCAAACGACCGAATAAGGAATTATTCATTTTCTTGCGAGTAAATTCTTCTTAAAAACCTCTTTCCATTTTTTCTTTGTTGAAGCATATATATTCTGCTAACGGACGTTATTTAAATGCTAACATTTTATATTTTCAATGATTATGCTTTCTTTAAAGTAAAATTGTAAATTTAAATAGTATGTTATGTATTGTTTTTTTGGATAAAAAATCGGTGGTAATTTTTTACTATGAAGAATATGTTTTAGAATAAATTGATCACACAGTCTCTTTGTAAAAGGCGATAGCATATTATATGCAAAAGTTAAATGCTCTGGTGCGGGTGGAAAATGGTTTGTTTTTAGTTGTAAGCTTTTCGGACATCGTAGATTCACCTCCTCAATGAATCCTACTTTTGAAATTTTATCATAATCAAAAATATTAAAATCAAGCACTTCTTCTGGGGTCAATCACGAGATGTTACCATCGGGTAGAGGTAATATTTCATGATTGACACATTACATAATAGTCAATCACGAAATATTACACATTACATAGCATGTAAATTACATTATTACATCAAACATCAAATGAAGAATTCAAAAACTGATACGAATCAATTGTGTATAAATCCCAGATTGTGAATTATATTCACAATCGGGATAAATTTGAAGTACATTTTTCAAAATCAGATGCGTGTCACAGTTCTTAGAGTTATGAATTACTATTGGTACATAATAAGTTGCTCGATAATTTAAATTGCTCAACTGATATACTAATCCATTTATATAGACGCTTCCTCAATCACGTTGACCTCGTATGACATCTGTTTAAGTCGTAAGTCGTATTAAGTTTTCCTATCATAGGCATGGTAGAAGGCATCATTTTTACAATTTTTCATTTTTCGATAAATATTTTAATGCATTTAAAAAATTCTAAATAAAGTTTTATCCTGCATAGTATTCATAGAATATTATATGATCTTCAACATCTATAGCAATAATCGTACGGGGTGATTATAATTAAAGTGATTCTATATAAAACCCTCTAGCTGCCCTCGTTGTGCCTATAGAATTTGATGAAACTTGGTATATACGGTATATGGACCATGGGAAAAGAATTCTGCTGACTGCTTCATTTCGTTCAATATTCGCATTGTAACTAATGCGAGAAGAAGGTAAAATGGTGTTTTTTTTTTCGTTAAAACTTCAAAATCTGCAAATACACAGATTGGTGATGAAGCCGTTTTGCTAAGTTTGTTAATTTTAAGGTCGTCTTTTTGGGCATTTTGTCTTTTGAGGTTTCAAATCATTACATAGTACTTTGTGTGTGAAGAATTGTATCAATAGATAAAATCAGCTCCAATATTTTGACAATATAAGTGAGTTCCATTCTTTTGGTGCAAGAATCTGTTAAAACTTTTGTTCAAAAGAAGTGCTTTTGAAAATAAAAAAAAAAAAAATCAGCAAATCTGTTTACTATTTTTACATACGGAGGGAAAAATGAATTTTCCACCCAACCATTAACATTTATACTTAGGTTATTTATCTTTTCAAATTTAGATATTTTCGAAATAGCCATTGGAAATATTAGGACTCTCATTTTCAGAGATTTTAAGTACTTTCGATATTTAGAAGATCGAGTAGAATTTTTATTTGGTGAATACAATTTTGCTAGAATACAATAAAGAAAACATTTACGATGGAGCAGATTTCTTTCTGTAAAAACATATAGAACACTTACGATATGAGTTTTGATATGAAATCTAAGCGTTTCATGTGATCATGAACTGTCAAATTCATAGTAAGTAAATCACCTTTCTACCAAATCAATGCAACATACAAGTTTTTTATTTAATAAGAATAACTAATAAACACAGGTTTCGTAATTATTTGTTACAAAGGGTTGCAATAAAATAAAAATTCCGCGAAAGAAAATTAATCTTCTAGTGTTATAGTTTTTAAATTTTTACACAACATACACACTGACGACACACATCAATTTATATATAAATTCATAGATTTATTAATTTTATAATTTTAATTACAAATTATGTGATATACATATTGAAATAAAAAAAAAACATTATTTTGCTAAATTTCTATTGAAAAAAAGGATAATGCAAAATATGCCAAAAATACAAAATACCTGATAAAAATTCGATAGCGAAAAAGAATATAAATTTTTGCTGAAATTGGATTCTTGAATAAATTATAGTATGCCTAGACGGAAAGTTTTCACTGCGATATGTTCTATTTTCCTGCAAAATATTTTAGCCACTTCTTGAAATGTGATATACATAGTCTAGCTGCAACGCCATAGCAAACTGCACGCAACTTTTGAAGTGCCCGAGGGCTCAATTTTCAGGATTTTAAATGTGATTTCTAAAATGCTCTTTTATGATTACATTTAATCTATGCTACCTGTAGTTTAAATAAATCATTTTATTTTGAGAAATGGATATTGTGGGACCAAATTTTATGTTGATTTAATTTGGTTAATAAATTGTTCGATATATTTATTAAAAATGAATTCATATATATAAACTACCCTCTCAAAAGTTTAATTTTTTCAGTACATTACACATATTAGTTTTTATGATCCATTATTACTAAATATAAAATTATTTACAGTTTTAAAAAAACAGAATTAAAGGTCGAAGATTCATTTTATATTAAAACTGTAAGATTACCAATAAAGAGAATTATTAAAATAGTACAACATTAATGAAAAGGCATTTTAAATCAACGATTTTTTTAAATTTGTAATTTTAATATTTACGCCAATATTCCATATTAAAATAAATTGAAATATTCTACTAACATTGCCAGAAATTGCCTTTTCATAAAAATTAATGATTTTTTAATTATTATATATAATTTATATATTAATTTTTAAGATTTTAAAAATATTACAGCGTTTGAATTTAGTGTTGGTAGGTGACCTTTGTAGTTTAAATTGTAGAAAAAAATTAAAATTATCTCTGATATTGTTGTCATTCGGTAGGTAGTTAATCCCTGATGATGAAATAAAACTACCCAGGCTAATATTTTTGTTAGTATGTCATATAACCGAATTCACGAAATTCGAGGAAACATAAACTTCAAGTTTCTTTTAAAGATGGAAAATCTATCATTAAACAGTTTTTTTCTCATATCAAGGGGTGGTTTATAAATTATATTTATAATTTAACAGTTGAGCTGACATGTTCGTAGGCTGACACATAGATGGTGCTACTAGTATTAAATCCATATGATTTTTAGTTAGGACTAACGTTTAAATGACACGTGTATATATTTGACAGCTGTTGCACCATTAGTATGTGAGTTATAGCATTTTTAGTGAAGCAACTTTTGTTAGTTAGAAAAAATTGATAAAAAGGAATTTCGTGTGTAATAAAGCATTGCTTTTGCCGACAAAAAAAAATACTATTGAAGCCAACGCTTGGCTTGATGCACCAGGAAAATCAACCGTAGAGAAGTGGATTGCTAAATTTAAACGAGGCGAAATGAGCACCGAGGACGATGCACAGTGGACGCCCGAAAGAGGCTGTTACCGACGAAAACATCAAAAAAGTTCACAAAATAATTTTGATAATCGTAAAGTGAAGTTGATTGAGATAGCTGAGACCCTAAAGATATCAAAGGAACGTGTTGGACATATCGTGAATGAATATTTGGATATGCGAAAGCTCTGTTCAAAGTGGATGTCGCGCAGAGCTCACAATCGACCAAAAACAACAACGAATTGATGATTCTAAGCAGTGTTTGGAGCTGTTCAATCGTAATAAACCCGAATTTTTACGTCGCTATGTGACAATGGATGAAACATGGCTCCATCATTTCACACCGGAGTCCAATCAACAGTCAGCAGAGTGGACTGCACGTGATGAACACTAAAAATGCTATAACTCACATACTAATAGTGCAACAGCTGTCAACTTTATACACGTGTCTTTTGAAGGTTAGGGCTAACTAAAAATCATATGGATTTAATACTAGTAGCGCCAGCTATGTGTCAACCTATGAACTTTTCAATCCACCTGTTATATATTAAAGTATATTTTGAATAATATTTTTATAATAATTTGTGATAGATTTCGATGTTTTGCAGTGAAACATTATATTGATATTTCCTCTATCATTGAGATTAGAAAAATAACATACCATTAAAAAGCCATGGGGGAAATCTTATTTCAGAGGCGCAGTCCATTTAAATTACACAAATTATTCTTCAAATTTAATAACATTTGCATCTTGTCATCTTTTATATAAAAAATTGCAAATAAAAGATTTAAAATTATAACATATCATTAAAGAAATTATAAACGAAATCTTATTAAAATAAACACAGCGTTTTTGAATCTTCCATTTAATATACATTTTCATTTTGTCATTTTTGTATATAAAAATTTTTGCAAATAAAAACATTTTAAATTTAAACATAAAATTACAGAAATGATGAGTGAAATCTTAAAAAGAAAATCTTATTATGAAAATTCTTATTATAGTCCATTGAATCTACAACAGTTATTCTTCACATTTAATACACATTTGTATTTTGTTATTATATCTTTTAAAAAAACTATTGTTTATTATAAAAAAAACTTGCAAATAAAAAAATTTAATATAGATCTCAACTTACTATTACATATGAAATTTTAGCATAAAAATTAAAAATATCACTATTAGTATGAAAATGTAAACATTTACATAATAATATATCGAAGATAAATATCTAAATTTTTAGTCAATTGGTGTAAAACATTTTTACTTTAAAGAACAATTAGTACTAAATCACCAACAAAATCAGTCTAGAGTGAGATTTGCATAATGTTTGTTTTTTAATATTGGAAAATGTCTTCTACTAATAATGTGTTTAATGAATATGATGTATTCTTAAACCAAATTGTAAAATTGTAAGAAAGGCAGTGTGGAAATATACTATAATCTACGAATACAAAATTAGTTTGACATTGTTTACCACTCTAACATTTCTTATCTCATATTGTTGTTTAGTCTCATTGTTTATCTTTATAACGATAAGTTCTGCATTTTGATGAAACCAATCTATTCTTATGGACCTGATCTAATCTTATTTTGATTCCTTCGACAAAGTCGATATTTTCATAATTCGCAATTCCTCGAGACAGGAATATTTTCGATCGAAATCAAAAAATGGAATTCTTTAACAGGAAGTCGTTTTGAAAGAAGATTCCTTTTTCTTCTCCGAACTCTGTGTAATTTAATAACTTGAAATCATCATCTCTTTCCTTTGATGTCTTGTCAGAAGCTGGAGTAAACTGCCAGATCTTGCGTCATCAGAATTGAAATATTTCATGCACCGTCAGAAATTCATTAGAATCTATTATCTTAATAGTACCTTTGGGTGTATAAAATTCTTTGGCTTTGTCGCATTTTCCAGAAATATATGAAACTAAGTCTGTAAAAAAGTTTTTGCTTAGTAACTGTTATTAGTTCAGACAATAACAAATTCTTGTTCTTTATTTAATTTATGAAATTAATATAATAAATCAAGTATATTCTTTTCGTAAAAAGCAAATTTATTTTTAATTTTAATTTCAGATCAATAAAAATAAATCATAATCACTAATTTAGCAATCATGTCAAAATCTCTTAATGAATATATTATTTCTTGAATTATATGAATTTCACTAAACTATGATACAAATTTCTAAAATTAATACCAATAAATCCAAAAATTTCAGTTTAATACTGTCATATTTTTCATGTCAAGTCCAGCCATGGTTTCAGAAAATTAAATGACAAGAGTTGGGATATAGAATTCTTAGGTTAAATTGAAGAATAATAAGAAAAGTGTGGAAATATACTATAATGAAAGAATACAAAATTAGTTTGACATAGTTTACCACTCTAACATTTTTTATCTCGTACAATTGTTTAGATTTATTGTTTATCTCTATAATGATAAATTCTACTGTATCTTGATGAAACCAATCTATTCTTATGTACCCGATCTATTCTTATTTTATTTCCTTAGACAGTGTCAATATTTTTCATAATTCGCAATTCCTCGAGACAGGAATATTTTCCTTTAAAATCAAATAATGCGATTCCTTAACAGGAAATCGTTTTGAAAGAAGTTTTTTCGTCTCCGAACTCTGTGTAATTTAATAAAACAGAAATATTTTCCTACAAAATCAAATTTATCAAAATTTATTTATTATAATATATTTTGAAAAACACTTTATAATCAATTGTGACAAATTTTGATTTTTTACGGTGAAATATTGCATTGATACATTTTCCTTTATCGTTGAGATTAGAAAAATAACATACCGTTAAAGAAATTATGAGTGAAATCTTGTTAAAAGATACACATCTCGATGCAGCTACACCAATTATACTTCATTTAATACACATTTGCCTTTTGTCGTCATTTTTAAAAAAAAAAAAAAAACTTGTAAACAAAAAATATAATATAGTTCTCACCTTTACTATCACATATATTAGTATGAAAATACAGAAATTTACCTAATAATATATCGAAGATACATACCTAAATGTTTAGTCAATTGGTATAAAACTGTTTGATTTGACGCAAAATTAGAAGTGGTGATGATTGTGAAAAAGAGATTCTGCCACCAAAATCTATCTGGTTGGAAATTTGTATAATTTCTATTGTAGAAAATGTCTTCTGCTAATAATGTCTTCAATGGATTCTTATGTCAAATTACAGAATACTAAGAAAGAATTGTGGAAATATATTATAACCAAATAATACAAAAATTAGTTTGGCATTGTTTACCCCTATATCATTTCTTATCTGGTATTGTTGTTTTGTCTTATTGTTTATCTTTATAATGATAAGTTCCGCATTTTGATTAAATCAATCTATTCTTATGGACCTGATCTATTCTTATTTTATTTCCTTCGACAAAGTCAATAATTTTCATAATTCCCAATTCCTCGCAACAGGAATATTTTCCTTCAAAATCAAATAATGCGATTCCTTAACAGGAAATCGTTTTGAAAGAAGATTCCGTTTTCTCCGAACTCTGTGTAATTTAATAACTTGAAATCATCATATTTTCTCTTTGATGTCTTGGCAGAAGCTGGAGTAAATTGCCAGATCTTGCGTCATCGGAATTGAAATATTTCATGCACCGTCAGAAATAAACTAGAAATTATTATCTTAAGAGTACCTTTGGGTGTATAAAATTCTTTGGTCTTATTGCATTTTCCAGAAATATATGAAACTAAGGCTATAAAGAAGCTTTTGCTTAGTAACTGTTAATTGTTCAGACAATTTATTAACAATTATTGTGCTGTAATTAATTTGTGAAATTAATAGAATAATTCAAGTAATTTCTTTTTTGTGAAAAGCAAATATTTTTTTTTAAATTTTTTTTTCTGATTAATGAAAATTATAAAATCATTATCAGTAATTTAGTAATCATATCAAAATCTCCTTGTTGAAATTATTATTTCTTGGAATCATTATTTCTTTAATCTTAGGCAGAATCCTTTATAAATTATTTTGTTTCTTTAGCATGGAGAACGAGTTTTAATTAAAGACATTATTTATTTAATTAACTCTCATAGCGAGTCGTGTTAAAGTCCTTAAAAAAAAAAATTTAACTTTAAAAACAATTACAACAGATCTAATTGTTATACTATTCGTGTTACATTAATAGTCTCAGTTAAAAAATATTATTTAATTTATAAAAATCTGTATCTTCAGTTGAATGAACAAAAATTAAATGTCCAAATATTTTGATATCGAAATAAGGAGTATATTCATATATTTTCATCTGCTACGTTCAAACCCACATTGAAATTTCTCTATATCTGGAAACACCGTTCACTAGACAATTACCTTGTACTTTATCCTAACATGTTTAATCCACCCTTAAATAGTCTCATTTTGATAGATATCACCCACTTTTCAATTATTATTCACCATCCATATTCGTTACCATTATTTACTCTATAATGAAAGTTTGGTTAAAAGGCAACTACGCAACATTTTGTTTTCGTCATTATTCATCTTTTGATGATTGTATATATTGTAAATAAATCTTTTACTATCAGGAAGATATATAGAATAAAAATAGTAATAGCATTTAAATTATAAATACTACAGTAGAAATGGTACTCACGTCCGGGACAACTTTAAGTCACACCTGCTTTTCGGGTGGTGCTAAATGAATGATGGCTACAGGCTATGGCTACTTGCCCGGAAAAATCGTAATCCGGGATGACTGGAAAAAGTTTAGTTGAAAAACTCACAAAGAGGGTGTTGTCAATTTTAGATTAAGAATTGGACACCACTGCGGGGATGAACATCTGGCCAAATTAGTGATTGTAAACTCTTATATATGTGTTTCATGGAGGACAGAGAAAATAAATAAGGCCCATATACTTGTTTTTCGAGACTGGACTCTTAACATAACGTACTATAGAATGATGATTTGTGCACCATTCTGTTCACCATAGAATGGTGATTTGTGATAAGGGCCAGAGAAAGCATGTCCTGACCACACGAACTTTTATTATTTTGTTTCTAGCTTTTTTTAATTTTTATCCTTAGAAGATTTAATTCGTTTTTAACTGTTTTTAATGCCTTTCAATCGTTTTTACTAAGAGTGTCTGGACTTTTCAGTTGTAATTTTGATTTTTTTATATGTTCTTTTTGTTTCTACGATAAATTTTCAAAATTTGTATGGATTCAGCTCCAATAAAGTCATAAGTAACAACAGCAACATAAATACTATCGTTTTCATTCATAATAATATTTTACAGTTTACATTATCAATAAATAACATTCATATAAAAAGAACACTACTTCAAGAATAGTGTTATGTCTGACAAAGGGATAACTTAATAAAAATGTGGTATTCGCAAAGGAAAACATTATATAACACGAATAACGTATCAGGGTGGCGTAGTCGAGATATAGAGACAGAAATATGCCTAGGTACTACAACCGTGTGAAGATGACAATCAGTTTGTAATAGTAGGTCAGTTCTGAAACCACTAACTCTACTTACTTATAAAATCATGCCCAAAAATATTTTGGAAGATGACATGTGTCTTAATTTTGAATTTTAATAATTTTTATCCTGTTCTCCTTGATATTTCCTGAAACACTCTTACAAATATAAGCCTTTCATAATGCTAAAACTTTTATATTAAATATTAATTGATATTGAATTCTGCTATGTTCAATATATTCCTATGAAATAAAATTGGACCATTGATATTTATGTTACATAGTGAAGAAACAAAATTGCTCTAACTCCTTCACCATAAGTAAAACCGATAACCTTCTAAAACGTAAAATATATAAACTATTATAATTTATATAATTAATACTTCTGAAAAAATCCGCTGTTAATCTATAATTCTAAAATTATTATTTCATTATCAAACCTGCAACGAATGAGAAATTGACCAAATATCTGAATTTATTTCATTTCTCTAATCAATGCAAATTTTACCCATAACAAACATTCAAGATAGAAAGTTATTTCTTACAAATCAACAAATTGCTTTCTAAAAAGGAAATTTCCTTGATAATAGATTTTCTTTTAGATCTCTGCAACTAATCAATTATTTTAAACTCTGCCTTTCGACATGACTACCTTATTAGATCTACTGCATATATTCAGAATCTATATGTAAAAGGAAAAGAAATTTTCTTCGAAAACCAAAATAATATCGAAGACTTTAAAAACACATGTAACTAACACCACTTTAATTGTATCTCAGGGTTTATCAATCTAGAATTAGATGTCAAATGTCTGCACAATTATTGATAGAAATTAAATGGTTTTGAAACAAAAAGATTCTGATTATTTCTATTTTGTTTGCTTGATTTAACGTGTTTGAATTTGAAGACTTTGAATAAACTAATTGTATTTCAGAGTTGATCAATCTGGAATGATGTCAATGTGTTAAAATATAGTTTTATGAAAACCCTTGAATTAAATAATGTAAATGTTAAAATACAGTTTTAGTTTTTGAGTTTTGAATCCCTTATATAAAAATGTTTCAGTCTGCATTAATATTTCCTTTACTATTATTAATCATGTTCATGTAATAAACTCGTAGAAACTTTATCAATAAATTATGTTCATATCTGATTATTAAATTTGGATGGTAAAATAATTTTGCTTCATGGATAATTGTGTTAGTCAGTTGTCAAATAACACATTTCAAAATCATTCAAAATAATTAAGAATGACAACTTATGAAAACACATAAGGCGGAGTATTTGTACAAGAACACCGTCAATCTAGGTTTATAATAAGTTCATTGTTATTTCTGCAATGCAGACAAATAGTAATTGTCCATGCTTCTCTCCATTTATTTGATTTATGTTCACTGCAAATATTTCACAGAGCAAACATCCATGGCAGAAATTATTTTATCTCCCCCATGATCAAACAATATGCTTCCTTGCAGAGGAAATTGCTCCAAAATAAGATTTTCTTTCTGAAACTCTTGACTAATTCAATATTTCAAAACGTCTGCCTTTCAGCGTGATTGCCTTGTCAAAAGTTTGGCAATTATTTGGAATCTTTCTGTAAAGGTGACAATTTTGTTTTTTTTAGGAACTCGGAAATTAGCACCTTGTTTGTGACATCAAAAATATCTTAACTAACTGGTTCTATCGTAATTGTATCTCAAAAGTTATACATATGGTATTCAATGGTTGGGAATTATCTTTACAATTATTGATTAGTATTAAACGACATTAATAAAAAAAAAGGGAACTAAATGGTTGTGTTTGTGATTTATCTTGCACTTTGTATTAAATAAAAGTCTTGTTATAATCAGAAAATGAAATACTTTTTCTAAAACATTTTGATGAAATGATTTAAAAAAATATTAGTTTTTTAATAAATAGCACTATATTGTAAAAGACTTTTATTATGTTGATTTTTAAAATTATTTTCTTTTATTTTATATTTGCATGTGCTTCCATAATAAATTTAATAAAATATTAAAGGAATAAGGATGTCCAATTCATACGCTCAGTGGCAATGTGCGCTGCTGGTGAGCATTAGGGCTAAGATTCAATCCGCTGGCGACTTAGTTGTAGACACTTTCAAACAACGAGAAGACTCGATTGCTTTTGTGATGTTCAGCATCTGGCTTATTTGATCGGACTACCAAGTGGGAATTTTTCTGTGTTTTCTCTCATATTGTATTCAAATGTAGGGCAGTTCCTCCTGGAAGTCATTCAGCAATACATTCAGCAGTCAGACTACTACCTACGAATGGTCCATCACAACAAAAAACTGCTCCCCCTTCTCCTCCTTCCACAAGACTACATGGGTTCATGGACTTCTATCTCTTCTAGCTGTTGTTTTCTACCAAGTGGGATAGAAAACAAAAAGTTATTAGCTTTTAAACAAATAACTATTATATTGTAAAATACTTTGTTGATTTTTTTTCTTATTATTTTTGTTGAATTTATATATGTTAATATGATATATATGATTCTATAATAGGTATATCATCTATATCATATGGAATCATATATATAATATGGTATATATATGATTCCGTAATAAATTTAATACATTGTTAAAGGAATGCGTGTCATTCAGAATAGTTCAATTAATTTTAAACCAAGCAGAGTATAATACATTCCACGAAAAAAAGTTTACAAAATTCTTTTAATGTTAAGAAAAAAATTAATTATTTTAATCGTATATAATGAGTGCATTTATTGAATAAAATATAAATTATCTTAATGTTGCAAGGTTTAAGTATTTTTATATGTAATGATAATATACCTTCAGGAACGATTACAAATGTTATAAGAAATATATCTTTTTTAGAATTTTACATAATTACTTATATAAACCTCTAGTCTTAAACAAGAAAAAAATAAAATGCAATGTTTTTTGCAATTCAAATGTAATTTCTGTCACTTTTGCGTTTCACGTTACTGTCTTTTAACAATGTCTACCTTCTATGAAGTGGTATATCTTTAGTTAAAAAAATTCTAATTGTTTACATTTGCAAAAATACAATACGTTTCGTCGTTTGTACTATTTCTGTTATTATAATTTAAATTGTCAAACTTGAATGAAGGTGGGGGAAGAAACATTTAATATCAGAAATTTAAAAATTCCAGCTAAAGAATTAAAATAAAATATCAGAGTAATTTTTATCAGAGTATCAAAGAATCAGTAATCAAGAATATTTCATAAAATATCAGAGTAATTTTTTTTTTTCTTCTAATATGTTTTAAACTCAAAAAAATTTTATATTCATTGAAAACAGCTTGAGAATTTAGCATGAATATTAACATGAATATTTAACAGCATGAATATTTTGAAACAATGACACAGAGTTAAATGTGTGTGATATAAATCTTGCCAAAAATCTCTTTTTCATGTTATATAACAAATCTAGTTTAATTTGGAATATAAAATGCCCATGAATATTTTTAAATAATATTATTATTTTTTGGGAGACAATTTAAACACACTTCCTATGGAAATTTCTGTATAAATTTTACAGATGAATTTTTTTTTTCTATTTAGAATTTCTATGAAACTTCTCTTATTCAAGTTGCAACCTTTTAAATTTTATCTGGATATTTAGTTTTTTAACATCATTATTTTCAAAAAAATATTTACTACATTATTTACATTACTACATCTTTAAAAAAATTCAGCAGTGCAATTCATAAAAAAAAAAAAAAAAAAAAAAAAATTGATACCTGCAAGAAATAAGAATGGTGTTGTTCTTAATTAATTATACTGTAAAAATAGTATCGCACACTAGAAACATCGGTAGAAAGATATTTAAAAAAATTGCCGATAAATACAAAAAAATTTACTCTTTAGAAGATACGATATACCCTTTTAATTCGACACAACCATTAGGCTGACGCATCTATTGGAACATTTGACTTAGAGATGAATAATTCTTTCCTGTTAAAGCTTGAATTTTTTCCTCCACTTTGCACCATACGTCAGTTCTTATTTTGACCTTCAGTGCATGGATTGTTTGTTATTGACTGATAGCCAAGTAGTTAACTATCTGGCTCTTGGTACCACAGGCATAAAGTTTGAAATCCTGGTGGTGGCATGGATGCTTGTTAGTAGGTTTGAATCCATTTTAAACTGTAGGTTCTGATCTAATTAGCCCACATGTGCAAACAATGATTGTAAAGTGACAAGCCAAACTTTAACTTGCTACTACTCAACCCTTTAGTTTAACGCATATATGTAGATATAAGGTAATTAATAGTTGTTGTCCTTTTCGCACACTTCAAGAAATAACGGGTAGCCATCAAAATTCTCGGGGAAACCTAGGGTTTATCAGTGGTGAGTTCAGCAGTGTCTTAATAGTCGAATATATGGAGAGATAAATGCATATAAAACAAAAAAGAATTATTCAGATTGATCGAAAGAGCATCGAAGTTGAAAGAGAGAGTAAGGAGGTTTTACAATCATTATGCATGATCTTAATAAAAAATAAAAGAATACATCTTTATATTTATCTGACAGATGGGACATTACAGAAAGATCTGATGATGGGAAACTTCAACTATCCTATCTGAAACTTATTATTTAGTAGATCGTGATTTATAATCCTTTAAAAATTTAAAATATGCACACCACACACACACACACACACACACACACACACACATATACATATATATATATATATATAATTCCTTAGTCTTCATTAAATTTATACTTATTTATTTCTAATCTTATTTTCCTATTGTAAATGCTTCCCGCTTGATTCATCTCCAGTGAGGCCGGTTTCTTAAGAGGAACTTTTTAGTTAACTTAAAATGAAACTTATTGTCTCCAATGTAGATTCGCATATTGATGATTATTACTTAAGATAACTAAATAGATGCTATTGTCAGGGAAGACGGAGTTGTCCTTTGGAAATAAAAGGTACACCATTCATTCATTTAAAAGGCATTTGTTAAATGGAAAAATGAACACTGAACATCGAAAGCTTTTGATGTTTTTCTTAACGTACCTTTTAACTAAATAGATGCTATTGTCAGGGAAGACGGAGTTGTTCTTTATGTTCATTTGTTGAAGGCAAATGAACACTGCATCATTGTTCCTTCCTTTTTTTCTTAATGTTTATCATTAATAAAAATTCCATGTCGATGGACATTAGAATTTTATTACACGTGTAATTGAAAAAGAGAACTGTTGAAAGATTGCAAGATAAAGAAATATTCAATAAACATTTTAAAAAGAAATTGTTCTTAAAGATTTGGGAGATTTAGCTGAGCTATTTAGTTATCTAATAAACGCTTAAAGGAGGGGTAAAGAAACATTTTAGTATCGAAACTATTTATTCACCGAACTAAAGTATTGGCAGGTATGCGAAGCACTCACGTGATTAAAGATTCTTTCATCTTCAAATATTTTTTTATTTTAAAAATTTTTTTTGTAACTGTAGCTGATCTGTTTGAGATTTTAAAAATTTTCTGTTTGTAATTTTCGTTTTCCTTAATTTATTAAGTTATAGATGTTACCATAGGGGCCGGATGTCACAGTGACTGAACTCTGTTGTTCGATGAAATATGTGTCGTCGGGTTCGTGTCCCGGTGGTGCCGTAGATGCTTGTAGTGCTACGGAATCCATTTTATACCGTAGTTCGTCTAATATGACTTTAGAATGTTGGTCGTGGACTGACAACCCTACTCAAAAAAGGAAACATCTCCTGTTTCAAAATCTTCCAGTAGTCAGATGGACTTGTCCCACCATGGGGCTGTTGCACCAATGAAGATTTGTTTCAATACAATATATATTCTGATGATTGACTACTCAACTTTAATAATTTTTGTAATTATGAAAAGTTTTGTGAAATAAAACTTCACCCCTTTAAAGAAAAATATAAGATCATCAGAATAAAACATACAGTTACTAACATAAGCCGTTACATATATAGTGAATGATTCAATTATAAGTCTAGAACTTAACATTCAGATCAGTTTTATGTAATTTAAATTTACATGTAAATTTAATAATAATTTTTGCCATTTATTATAAGTGATATTAATATTTTATACACCTAAATAAATTATGTCTATTCACTGTCATTATAATAGATTCATATTGGAATTTTCAAAACATTCTAAGATTATTAGTTTTTTTGTTTTTTAACTGTCTTGAGAAAACTGGCAATAAAACTGGTGTATTAATTAAGGAAGTTAAAGGTTAAAAATAATGAATTCATAAATAAAAAGGAGTGACCAGCATCTATTGGACTTAATTGGAGCTAGTTAAGCTGCTTAACTAAATTACCTTGGGCTAATATTCCATATTCCTAATTTAATAAGGCTATTAAGAGAGAAATATCGCGCTTTATTAAGCGGAAATAAGTAAAAAAAAAAAAATATGTGAATACAAAAAACTACGCCATTCCTTAAAGAACGTCCTGGTAATTTATATCGTATTCCAACTAATTATTTGCCATGGTTTGAAATTTGAATGATCTTTTCAACATTAGTTAATGATATTAAATTAAGAAGTAGAGGGATAAGAAATATATTTAATTAGCTTTGGCAAATTTGATTTTATATGATATCTAATGAAATAGAAACAATTCAGACAATTTTAATTGGCTAACAGCCTCTTCTTTACTTCTGGTTGTTTTTAATTATCAAATAAAAGGATTAAAATGGTACATGTTATACATATGCAAGTTTAAATTCTTTAAATATTTAAAATATAAATATTTATTCTTCTATACCAAAAAAATTAATAACCTGAATTAGAAAAAAAAAAAAGTTTTAAAAATATTTTTTTCTTAAGAAATTATCATGAAAGGAATAAAAACAGGGATACAGAAAATAAAAATTTGTTAATTAATTTCAGAAATGTAAATGCAGTACTAGTAATAAATAAATTTAAAAAGAAGACTAAATATTACATTGTATACTAAAAGCCTACAAGAAAAAAATATTGATTTAGAAAATTTGGCAATATTGTCAATGTATTAGCAAATATTGTCCTCAAAATTTGAACACATCATTTAAAGTTTATAATGATTTAATATTGTATGTCTTTAATATTTCTATCAAAATAGAGAAATTTCTCAATTCTTTCAGAAAAAATGTTTTGAGAATGAATTGTGTATTTCCCATTAATATATATAGAGATACGAATATTAATATTATTTCATGAACAAATTCTCAAAAGAAACAAAGTAATTAAAAAAAATAATGTTAATTAAAATAAGTAATATTTTGTTATTAATTAAAATTATGTATAATCTGAAGGTAAGCTAGTTCTGTGGGGTTCTAAATTTTTATCTTTAGACAGAAATATTTTGATAAAAATGAAATGAAAATTATTATTTAATTGTTTTAAATGTAATTTACAGATAACAATTTATATATTTTCTCTAAAATATGAAAGCAAAAATTAATTTTTGTAAGAATAATATACTTGAACATTTACAAGTGTAAAAATTTGTATAGTTATTTTTTGGTAATATTTTTTTGTAAGATTACTTAAAATTAACTCTGGTCTGTGATTTAATATGATTACTGTATTTCCATTTGTTTTAATTTTTATAAAATATGGTATTTGCAACTTAATCTGTTGTAGATTCCACCCAGTGTACGTTAAAGGGCATTAAACTTATTTTTCTGTGTCTATAAATCTTTCAGTTTTCTTAACTTTAAAGAACTGGATGCATATATTTCTTATTTTGTAAGGATATTAACAAAACAAAACACAAAACAGCAATAACAAAATATAATAACTTGTACAATGAAAGAACTGTTTTTAAAAATAAATAACAATAAGTAGTTAATAATTTTTTACACTAATTTTTTTAATAAAAATAATTATCAGGAAAATGTGATGACATTTAATGTCAGCAAAGTAACATTTGTTTTCCTTGATTAATATGATAACAAATTATGATTGATATTGATCTCATTTATTTATTTTTATTGTTATGACATTATAAAAATAACAAATTATAGTAAGATGCACAATAAAAGAAGTCTTTAAAAATAATTAGTAATAAGTACTTAATAGTTTTTACACTGACTTTAAAAACAATTAGTAGGTAAAATGAGGTAAAATTTAATATCAAAAGTAACAATTGTTTTTTTTTTTTTATTAGTATGGTGAAAAATTAAGATTGATATTAATATCGTTTATTTACCTTTATTATTATAGCTTTTCAAAATTTCTTCATAGTGATTAGAGATCATATGATTGATTTGAATTACCCATAATTGGTCATTCAAATACAGAACTCTTGAAAACGCTGTATAAATTATGTGAGTTTAAATTTATAAAACAATGTTGTTGCCTTTATTGCATTTTGCATTGTTAAACATTTACCTAAATTAATTGGATTAGAAATGGATGGAATGCAATAAAATAGGTAATGTTCCTAATCCTAAGAAAATAAAATTAATTAAAACATTAGGTAATACAAAAATTAATCCTAAAAAAAACTTTAAATATTCTTCATTAAGTTGGAGAAAATCGAAACTTGTACCTTTATATACTTTTGGAAAACTTTATTCAAAGAAAATTTTTAAGACTTTTAAAGGATTTAGTCAAAATTTCGAAACTGTGTAAAAATTCAGTTTTTGTTTATAATACATAAAAACATAGTTGTTGTTCAGTTTTGAACAATAACTATGTTACTACTCGAAACATAGTCAGAACTATAAATTGTTGAATGCATAAACAAACACAAGTCGAATATAAGATGAAACTAAAGTGCTGCGCATGGAAACAAGAAACATTCAAAAGGACGACCAACGAAAACATCGCCAAACTGTCTAGACATGATACAGACATTGAAAGTTTCAATACACATAATCTTGTCACACAAAATTTTTTTTTGCTAAAGGCCATAAATTTTACATGTTTTGGCTAAACTTTTATGCATTCCTTTACATTACATACTGAAAAAAATATATGGCTTTTTTATATCCTTAAATATCAATAAGCTTTAGATTCTTAAGTATCCTGTTTATGTTTCGGCAAATTTGTGAAATTAGTAAAAGACACACTCTGTAGGTTTATGCAATCCAAAATATAAGCAATCATTATATATATGCAATATATAGTTATATGCAAACCCAAATAATAAACTCTTCAGAATTTTTATCACGTTTAAGAACATACTTTTGTTAATAATAACCAAAGTGCTTGGAATTTAAATATATTTTTTCAAAATCTGTAAGTAAAGAGATTCCACAAAATCCATTCATCTTATAAAAACAATACATTCAATGGCAATTTATTAAAGGTTTCATTTTGATAAAGTATTCATTTTTATCTTATTAAAGCAAGGATTTAAATCATAAAGATAACTGTTCACCAATTAGTAATTAAAAAATAACTATATCGTTAATATCTACATCAAAATTGACTGTAAGCAGAGCTCAAATAGGTTATTTTAAATAATTAGACAAATAATTGTATAATTACCCAGAAATTTTTAGGATTGATCTATTTTACGAAATATTTATGGCAATATTTTTTTTTTTTTTTACTATTTTTTTTTTTAAAATATCGCATTCAAATTTATTTTAAGTCATCTAATAAGAGAATTTATGTTTCTATTATTTTATCTAGGTAAATACAAGTGTAATTTTAAGTGTCAACGTTATTAAATGAATAAAAATGTTTAAATTTCTAGAATCGTCCTCCAATGTTTGGTGTACAGAAAATTAAAAAAAAATAATAATTAATTACTGGTACAAAGCGTATAAGCTAAATTGTAAATTTAACCAAAACATTATATATAATATATATATTATATTATATTATATATGTCATATTATACATTATTTTTTAAGGCATAAAAATATTTTAAATTCAAAATTTATCTTCCTACATTTTGTACAAAAATTAATTAATTTATGCTACAGAGTGTTTAGACCAAATTGTAAATTTAACTAAACATTTGAGAACACATAAAAGGAAAATGCGATTGGTTTCATTATATATATACAGTATTTCATTATTATTTTTATTACTTGTATATATGCATATGCCAACGGCCATACCATGCTGAATATACCGGTTCTCGTTAGATCACCGAAGTCAAGCATCATTGAGCCCGGTCAGTACTTGGGTGGGTGACCACCTGGGAACACCGCGTGCCGTTGGCATTCACAAATTTGGGACCTGAATGGCCGAGTGTCTAGCGCTCTGGCGCTCGGTGCCACAGGTTTCGGGTTCGAATCTCGGTGGTGCCATGGATGTTTGTAGTGGTTCAGAATCCACTTTAAGCCGTAGGTCCCGGTCTCCTATGACTGTAAGAGCGTCACGGTGCCAAAGTCAGACTTCTACCTACGGGGTGCTCCATCACAACAGATGCTGCTTCCTTCCCCTTCAATCATGAGCAACATATGGGCTCGTGGGCTTGGCCAGCCAAGTGGGATAAGAAACAACAACATATATGCATATATATACAAATAATAGAAAATAATAAAGTATACTGTGGTATAGATATATATATTATATTATACACAAAATACAAATATAATTCGCTTCAAATTCAACCAAACTAAGGTAGATCTAACACTTCTTTTATTCAAGTAAAAAATACCATTACTGTGTTATAAATTTGTTTTTGTCCCTTTCGGGCAGACCAATGAAAAGGGGGGAAATACACCCATCAATTTTTTAAGAATCAAATCGTCTTTCACAAATGTCAGAAAATCGGAAATGTCATCATCGTGCGTGACATAACTTCTTTCTTTTTTTCTGCATAAAATGTAAACTTCTTCAAACTGCATGAATTTTCCTTTCAACGTTTTCTTTTTAGAAAAAAAAAATTGTAGTATGCAAATTTTTATTCCGCATTGGAATTTCTTGTTAGAAAAGAATACTTCCGGCACTGGAGAAAAAATTTTTAATAGCATGTGGAGTTTGGATTTGATCACAAATTTCTATTTTTCCATTTTTTTGATAGAAATGGTGAAATCGAAACAGAAAGATAAGAAAACGTGCATATCTTCATCTGCTGCAAATTTTATAAAATTGTCAATTATATTAATTTTTAAAAAATAATTAAGCATTTATAAATTACACTAATGACTAATTATATGTATAATCTAATAATTCTCTGAATAAAATTTGGATTATTTCCTGGAAGTATATATTTTTTGGGTAATATTATGTCGTTATTTTAAAAAGTAATATTTTAACTTACCATTTAAACATTTTTTTTACTAAAAATTAATTTTACATATTGATCTTAAAGTTACTTAATTTTTTTTTTCATTTAAAATTCATGTATTCAGTTATTTTGATATATTGTTAATTTGTTAATTGTTAATTTTGACATTAATATTGTTTCTTTGTTGTTTATAATCAAGTTGTTTTGGGGTTACACAGATTTCATGGATCAAAATTTCATTTGGGAAGATGGAATGTATTGTTCCAATAATTTGATAAGAATAATAATAATCAAATTAAAAAGTTGCCTAATTTATCTTTTTGTACGAACGTGTAACTCATAAAAAAATATTTTTAAAATCTAATTCTATATCAAAGACATGATTATGCGGTTTTGTTTTAATTATTCAATAAAGCAAATGACACTGCAAAGTAATTTATTAACATTGTTTAGAATGTTAATAAATTAAATGAAACCACTAGAGGCACTTAGAATTTTTAGGACTTGGAGTCTTAGGCACTTGGGAGTCTTTCAACACTTGAAAAACATTGTTAATAATGAAGAACTGAAAAACTAAATTAATAAAAGAAAGAAAGAAAAGTCATGAACATTGTTTGTCCTTTGCTACATTTTGCTTATTATAAATTTCTTAAGTTTCTGTAACTCAACTTTTTAGTTCAGCGGTATATGAAATGGGGATTGTCTTCATAAAAAAATTATTTTAAGGAGTAAAAAAGGAGAAGATTTGTATTTTTCTCTGCTGTCATTTTTTTTTGCATATCTTGGGCTAATTAGACTGGGATCTAAAGTTTAATGTGGTTTCCGATTCTCTGCTCATCACTGTGCCTAGAGCTGGGAAGTCCCAATACAGTTTGGGAATTATGAGGGTTAAATTGATGGTTCTAAAACACTACTACTATACCACGCCACACCAAACCACATAACTGTGACAAGAGCTGAGATGCCCTTTACAGTTTGGGATTGATGTAGGTGAAAAGTCTGATTGGGCTCTGTGACGATCTACGATCATGTGGAGACCGGGGCCTACGGTTTAAAGTGGATTCCAAAGCACTACAAACATCCATAGCACCGCCGGCATTCGAACCCGAAACCTGCGGTACCGAACGCCAGAGCGCTAGTCATTCGACCAATATGTATTAAGGCTGAGGTTCAATCTGCTGGCGGCTTTATCGTAGACACTGTAACGAAAACGAGGAGCCTCGATGATGTTCGAGATGTTCAGTATCTTGCCTCGTTAGTGAGACTGCCTGGGGGAGTAACGAGCATCAGAGCACTAGGCATTCGCCATCAGGCCCCTCTATTCTAAGCCAGTAGCAAACATCCATGCCACTGCCAGGATTTGAAACCAAAGCCTGTGGTACGAAAGGATGGAGGTTCTAGCCAATTGGCCATCAGGCAACCAAAAGGAGGAGGAGAAAAGGAATAAAAAAGAAATTCCAAGGCTCGATGCATCTATAGTACCTATCTAGCACTCATAGAAATTTTCTATCATCAAAAAAGCTTTCTACCTTTTTTATGGTATAAAAAATTCATATATATGAATATGAATATATTCATATTCATATATATCCCATATTCATATTGTATAATAAAAATTCATATTCATATTCATGAATTTTATATTGTATATAAAATTCATATACATATATATGATTATATATTGTATATATTCATATAAAATTCATATATAATATATATATTCATATAATAAATTCATATAATCATATGAGGATTTTCAACAAAAGTTTTAAAAAGTGTAAAAATACTTTGCGAACCATTTATAATTAGTAACTCTTTTCGTTTTCATTAGTAACCTTTCTCTAGCACGATAAAGACCAAGTACTTCATTTTATAACACTGATTTTAAATGCATAAAGTTATAAAGTAAATATTAAAATGCAATTAAATCGATTAAAAAGCTTGATATTGTAATATATTTGCATTTTTAAGCAGGAACTGCTGGATATTTCATCGTTGAGCAAATACAGTGGATATTATGACTTTATTTAATGGCTGAATAAATACTATTAATTAAGTTATCAGACAGTATGCAAACAACTTCACCAAATATAACACAACAGAAATAAAACAAGACATCAAGTTCCTTAATGAAAATGAGAAATTCCACATTTTCCAGTGGATTGCATCACTTGTTGGAATTGATGGAAACGAAAGTGCAGATCTTCAGACAGAAGAATTCCTGGACAGTGTCCTGTCCTTCTTGATTATTTTAGAGAACTATATGGTACAAAATTAAGTCATCGTATATTAGTGAATTACTATCTAACAACACAGGAAACGTCTGGGAGACAATCGGAGATGACTGGAAAAAATTAAGTGGGAAAACTTACAAAGAGGCTGTTGCCCATTTTAAATTGAGAACTGTACACGACTGCCTGGCCGAACGTCTAGCCAAAATAAGGATTGTAAATATATAAGGATATATGATATATAAGGATTGTGAACTCTTATATATAATATATAACGATTGTGAACTCTGATATATGATATATAAGGATTATGTACTCTTATATATGATAACTATATAAGGATTGTGAACTCTGATATATGATATATAAGGATTGTGAACTCTGATGTATGATATATAAGTATTGTGAACTCTTATATATGATATATAAGGATTGTGAACTCTGATATATAATATATATAACGATTGTGAACTCTGATATATGATATATAAGGATTATGAACTCTTATATATGATAACTATATAAGGATTGTGTACTCTGATATATGATATATAAGGATTGTGACCTCTGATGTATGATATATAAGTATTGTGAACTCTTATATATGATATATAAGGATTGTGAACTCTGATATATAATATATAACGATTGTGAACTCTGATATATGATATATAAGGATTATGAACTCTTATATATGATAACTATATAAGGAATGTGAAATATGATATATAAGGATTGTGAACTCTGATGTATGATATATAAGTATTGTGAACTCTTATATATGATATATAAGGATTGTGAACTCTGCTATAAGATAAAAGAAGTGAATAAGGCCCATCTTGAGGGCCTTCCCATAGCCAAAAATGTATTGAAGTGAGATCGGGGGATCTTGGTGGCCACTGGAAATGTGAAATGGTGGAAGACAATATGTTGTGGAAGAAACGTTTGACAGAAACTTCTCAAATGGGGAGTGCCACCTTGCATCCCCACGACGTCAGATAGAGAACTTCACTGTAAAGATACTAGAAATCTAAAGTGTGATTTTAATCCGCAAACTGCCTCTGATTTGACCCATGCCATCAGACGTCAGGTTCAACAGATTGCTCTTGCCATGGCCCCTGCTTCAGTGCTACCCGCCATCTGCCCTGTGCAAAAGCATTATCGTATGTGAAGGAGGCCAAGTGGAAAATTTGTGAAACAGATTAAAATGTTTTGCTTTCCATTGATGCTCTGTAATTGCTGGTTGTTTTCACCATTCTTCTTAGTCTGTCTAGCGGTTAGAGCCTGATGGCCGAGTGGCTATCACTCTGGCACTCGGTACCATAGGTTTCGGGTTCGAATTCCGATTGTGCCATGGATGTTTGTTGAGGTTCGGAATCCACTTTAAGCCGTAGGTCCCGGTCTAATAGAGAGCGCGTCACAGATCCCAATCAGACTTATCACCCACTTCATTCCCAACTGTAAAGGGACAACTCAGATGCAGGCACAGTGATATGTGTGTTATAATAGGAGTAGTCCGTATAGCGGTGGTGATTTTCGTGCTACAGGTACCGTTCTAAAGCTAGTTATGGGTAGTTGTAACGGTGATCACACTCAATAAAAAAAAAAGTAGGTGTTGTATTTGAAATTTTCGAAGTCGTTTCTCTGTAACCGTAACTGTTAGAGTTTAAGTGTTGTTTTTCACATTTAATTCTTGCGCGCATACTTCAAAATACTTTAAACCAAAACTTAATTTTGTTTCCGTGAATAGTATGATGGTTAGGGACTCATATATCGGGAAGTTACTCACTTTTATAATCACTATGTATATATATATATATGGTATATACATATATATATATATATATATATATATATATATTATATTTAAATTTAAATTATATTTTATCAATTTAAATTATAAATTAAATTATCAATTAAAATAGAAAATTTTTAGCAAATAAATTAAATTCAACAAATTCCAGTATTCTGGTGAACAATTTTTCAAAAACTGTTTACTAAGATTATCAAAAAGCTACTAATGAATTCATCTGTGAAACAAAATAAAGGATTTTCAAATTAACATTTATTTTTAGTTAAATCAGCAATAATGATGGAACAATCATTCTTTTATTTCGTTAAAAACTTTTGATTTTAAAAAATATGTTAAACAAATTAAATTTGCTAAATAAATTTGTAATTCTATGGTTTGAAAGATTTATTGCTTTGCATACATTATCTCAGTATACACTAAGTGACAATTTTTCAAAAACTGATTCCTTTCGCCCGGCGAGAGTGCATCTTTGGATCTTCTGCAGGCAATTGAGCCATGCTGTCTCGACTAATTGAATTGATGGTGCTGTATAGAAATGCTCGAAAATAAAGGTGGCCAGATCATTCGTTTTCTTCAAACCATTTGTGGCCCGGTGACATGGCATTTCATCCATTCCCATCGTTGTTTGGGTCATTATTATTGAACTTAGCTATAATTTCCAGTCAATGATGGAACAATCATTCTTTTGTTTGGGTCATGTTAATCTTGCTCTTTGAAATCGATTTTTAAAAGATGTTACGTGCCCACAACAATTAAATTTCGGTCTTCTTGAAATAAATTTCTCCGCAAAACAGAAACGTCCACATTGAAAATTTGTAATTCTATGGTTTGAAACTGATTTATTGCTCTCGGCACACTCTTGACATAGTGGAAAAATTATCTTAGTATATAACATTTTCAAAGTCTGTATTGATAAATGCGTCATCTTCAAATAGGACAACCTGCGCACGCATTTTTCTCCTGAAAATTTGCAACTTTATAAAAATGCAATAAAATACAACTTTATAAAAAAAAATATATAGTAATGTAATTATTTATAATAAATTGATTAAATAATAAAGAACATATAGGTACATTGATTAATTTTTTTTTAATCATACCTCCCCCCTTACAATGGCCAGAGAAATGGCCTGTAGCGTTGAGGAGAATGGTTTGTCGGCCTCCAGACTCTCCCTTGAGAGAAAGTATAGCGCAACTTTAGCTCCCACGCAGAAAGGTTTAGTTATAGTCTCATCCCAAAAGGAAATACCTATACCACATTAGTTGGCTTACAAACTTGGCCCTAGAGGAACTATATTTCGTGCATTCTGCGTGTAGGCGAGTTTTGGGTTTTCGGCTTAGAAATGGAGTCCTTCCACGAATCTATAATTATCTGTCTTTAAATGTGTTAAATATTATATGTCTCTAAATTATATGTGTGTGTTTATACGTGTGTAAATAAAGCTGTGAATTCTCCAAGCTGTACCTCAAGTATCTCAACTCAACCACATCCAGTGACAATCTGGTTGTCCAACTTGAACACTGCATTTTAATTTTTAAACACCTCTTAGCATTTAGCAATAGAAATGCTTAAACATTTAAGGTTCAAAATTACAGTCAATTGTAATTAAATAATAGTTTTTATATTTGTTTTACTCAAAAATTTATGTCAAGGATTAATTAATTTTGATAAAATAAAAAAAAATACAAAAATTTAATTTTAATAATGGCAAATTAATTTTTAATTATAAAATTAAACATAAAAATAATTTAAACAATATTGATAATTTATTTTAAGTATCTCAACATCTCTTTTTATTTCTCCACACCTCATCTTCATATCTTTAGCAATATATACTTTTACCAGTTAAAAAGATGGGCAGTGCATCAGTGGGCCTCATGACCAGACTCACCAATGAGTGATGGGGAGGACAGTACTTTCAGGGAAGATTTTTAGGGATAACTGTCCTTATTTTCCTGCCGTATGGAAGAAAGCCAAGAAAACTCCCATCAATTAGCTTGACTATATATGCGAGATCATTTACAACACATCGCCACAACCGCCGTCGAGTCTCCTCGTTTCAGAAGCAATAACTACAACACTGAAGCAGCAATTTCTAATCTCCTCCCTCCTGCATGCTAGTTAGTCGTAATACTGTAACAGAAAATATCTTCTTAATTAAACGAATTAAATCGAATTTAACTTATTATCAGGCTTCTGAAATATTCCTAAAAGTACTCACTGTATAATTTAATAAATAGCAAAAGAGTTTTCCTTCTGGTAAATATACAACACACATCATTTAGAAAAGAAAATTACACGTCAAATAGAAAAATTATTACTAGCCCTTTCGACGAAACTGGGAAATATCCGATACTACTGAGTCTATTTTTTTTTTTTTTTAACTAATCGATTATTTGGTGCAGAAAATAAATTAAAATTTATTTCATTTCTATGGCAACTTCAGTTCTAAGGGAATCTGTCGTTTGTAAGAATTAATGGAATTCAATAAATAGAGTTCTAGAATTTATCATTTTTATTTGATGGCAATAAATAAAAAAACTGTGAACAATGTATTCAAATGAATAATCACTATTTATTTTTCTATAAAGAGAAAAGGTTGCAACAATTCACAAATAGATTTAAGTTTTTGTTTTACTTTAATGCTTACAATTTTAATTTTATAAGACATGAAAGAGTGATAATGTGAGTAATATTGTTCACTTATGTGCTTTTTAAAGCTCATCTTTTTTATAAATTTATCTTTTTGTAGAAAGTATTTAACAAGTTTAATATTTTATGATGTTAATTTATATATTTTTTTACTGATTATATATTTTTGATGTTGTTCCTATAAAATATATTAATATTAAAAATTTCCTGGGCATAAATGTGACTCCGTGTATATCGCGGTAGAAAATAATATTTCAATATTATATTATAAAAATAACTACGTTTGGGGCCTTGATGGCAGAATGACTAGCGCTCAGTGCGACAGGTTTCTGATTTGAGTCCCAGAGGTGCTATGGATGATTGTAGTAGTTCGGACTCCCCTTTAAACAGTAGGTCCCGGTCTAATATGGCTGTAGAATGTTGACTGTAAAATCCTACCCCGTAAAAAAAAAAAGAAAACATCTCATGTTTCGGTATCTGCCAGTAGGCATGCAACCTTGGTCTACCAAAGGGCTGTTGCGCCAATGAAGAAGAGAAGAAGAAAACTTCATTTGAAAAGGAAAAATCATAGGAAAATCACAGAATTAAATGAATTATTCTCAAGTTATACAACTGGTTAGTTAATATTTTTATTTTCGCTTAACTCATTTCGTTTTTATGGAAGAAAATTATTAATTTATAAACTTATGGTTTCAAACAGTGTTATATTACAAAAGATGTAGTTACTCAGGATAATTCAGAGCTCATAGGCAAAAGTTTGAGGAGTAATAGAAATCTAAATCAACGTTCGAAAATACAATGCAAGGTCAATAAGCAATAGGTGTACCACTAAAGGTGCTGTCAATAAAACTATAAAATGCTGGTTTTTAAACTCATCGTTATTTCTATCGTGTATTGCAAAAGGGATGGCTGGTTTTATAAATCAGGAAAAGGTGGACATGTATGAAAATTTGAACTGAAATCCTATGAAAACTCGAATAGGAACATTTTTACGACATAAAAATCATTTGAGTGTTTATCGACGTTTGAATGAAATACCTGGGCATGGGGTAGTATTAAAATTATCTTCTATTCAGAAAAAATAAAATGTACAAATCATGTACCAGTATTTTTGTACACAGGAAAAACATTATACTGTACAATTGACTCTTCATCACAACTTGGCACTTTTTTTTCCCGTATTTCTCAGAAAAATAGTTTTTTTGTATAAGCATGCAATGACGCACAAATAAATTTTACCTCTCAAATCTAATGAAAATAAAGTACATAAATTACATAAATAATATTCAAAATTTCCTTAAAATGTGCAAGATAACCAAAAAGATAACAAGATAGCCCCCAGCTAGTTAAAAGATGAGGGTGTTATAATAATAATAATAATAATAATAATAATGAAATCTTAAATTACAAAATTGCATGAGTACATAGAAAAGAAAAATACTCTATAGTACTATGTAACTAAAAAAGCCTGAGTGAAACGAAAAGTAGCAGAAACGTAGAAGGAATAAATAATAGTGATCAGTCTACGAAAAATAAAGTATGCATGAGATGCAATATATTATGACGGTTTTCATTCTAAGCGGAATAAAATTCTTTTTATTTTGAGTAAAAGAGGAGAATTCGATTAATATTTCTGGAGTAACGGATAATTAATTGTTCATTATCTTTTATAAAGTTCATTAATTTGATGAATTTTTCCATCTAGTTCATGGATTTTTAATTATATTTATGTGTCACTTAACAAAAAGCATGTGTAAGGATTTTAAGATGCCATGGTTCTGTAAGAGGACAACTAGTTCATAGTAGAATGGATCTGCAGTTTTTCTCCGTATTAACATAAATCATCATCTCAGAGGTTGAATCTTTTCAGGTATGTTTGGATTAAACCATGACTGTTAGTAAAGATAATTCCTTGTCTAGATAGGATTATGTGTTATTTATTTATTTATTTTTTTTTTTTTTGAGAGAGTTTAGGTAGGATTTGGAAAATTTATCACCTTGTGTTGCATTGATCCAATCTCGTTACCAATCCTCTAATAGTTATTTTAGTTATTTTTGAGAAGGGAAATTGGATGCTGAAGATAAATTGAGTCTCAATCTATAATAAGCTTACATGCGAATTCATTGATAAAATGGCATGCTTTTATCCAAAGCATTAGGAGGAGTAATC
The DNA here is from genome assembly GCA_021605095.1 of Caerostris extrusa. Classification (NCBI taxonomy): domain Eukaryota; kingdom Metazoa; phylum Arthropoda; class Arachnida; order Araneae; family Araneidae; genus Caerostris; species Caerostris extrusa. The sequence goes on along the minus strand of BPLR01010340.1, from coordinate 17,536 downwards.
TTTTTTGCTGGATTTTCTGCCCATTATATGAAGAGATTAAGGATTAAGGATGGCATGCCCTCGATAAAATGGTTAATAAAACATTCTATATTAATTCCTTGTAACAATTCAATAAATTCCTGCATATCTGAGAAAATAATATCTTCATTTCGCCAACATACAAAAATATTATTTGACAATTTTTTTCCGCAAAATGTAAATAAACAAATGGGAAAATAACAAAATGAGTTACTGAAACATACGCTGGTCACGTAACAAGAACGTTGGCATCAAGTTGACCACCTTTATATAAACTATATTTTTGTTATTACTCTATAGCAAAATCTTTTCAAAAGCCTGTAGAATACAGAGCCTGCCATCAGTATGCATAAAATTTTCTGCGTATGAAAATCGTCCGGAATGCAGCTCTCTATAGAGTTGTTGTGAAGTCTGCATTACTGCTGGCTGTCTTTGAGCTTGAGCATTGCTAATACAAGGCTGTCTTTGAGCAGTTCTTATAATTAATGTCCATAAATTCTACTATTTGTAGAATAAAATGCATTTATTTTTTACCTTGAGTTTTCTTGTGTTTCCGCTTCTCATAAGACACTAACTGTTAGACCTTAGCAGGTTTGCACTTATGCAATATATGTATGTTGCAAATTGCTTGTTTAAATATGTTATATTATCCTTGTAAGCTTATCAATAAATTCTGAATCATCATTTATATTATAGAAACAAAATTTTAAAAGTAATTCTTATAATTTTTTGCAGTTAGTATAATTTTATAAGCAATTTTTTAAATAACTCGCTGTCATTATTAAACTCGCCTTCAATTTACTCATATAATTTCAGTCAGTAATTTATTTGTGGATTGATTTTCCTCTTTCATTGGAGGAAAAAGTATTATTCAGTTAATTCAACTTGGAAATTTCCTTTTTTTTTTCTATTAGTTAAGAAGGAAAATATTATGCAAAATCTTGGGCGTAACTTAATTAATCATTAGTAAATCAATCTCAATTATCCGTTTGAAATAATTTAAAAACCAGCACACCTTCATTTATTCTTAACCTTCCTATTTACCTGAGTTCAATTGCCTCACTAATTTAACATTTAAGACGATGTTTAAAATTTTCATGCATACAAGAAGTAATTTACTTTTCAACGTTATTTGCATTTAAAAATAATAAGCTGATATTATTTTCTTTTTTACGACCAATTTAGTTCATAATGTTTTAGTTAATGTAAACTATAGCATACATATTAATATTCAAATTGGCAAATCATTTACCTCGAAAATACTGTGTATGTTTAAAAAAAATCATTAATAGTTTATTTTAAATTTATTTTCAATAAATTGCAATCCATCAAAATCTTTAATAATCTTCATTCGACCTTTAATAATCTTCATTTCACCTCGTTGAAAGAAAATGCTTTAATTTTTCGTTCAAAGCAAAATTTAATAAGACTTTCCAATTTCAGTACATAATTAACTTTGAAAAATATATTACATTTTTGGTATGAAAAATGAATATGCCAAATTTACGTATTCAAACATTGCAGACTCATACATCATGTTATAAGAGAAAGTCTTTTTTTTTTTTTATTGTATTTCTATTAACTAAACTTGAAGCAATCAGTGCAATCTTGGTAGAAAATTCATTTTCTATACTTAAGAACAAAATTATCTTAACTAATACTTAGCTGCATTATAATATCAGTAATGTTAAGAATATCGAGTGCCTATAATATGAAAATTATCGATTTTAGTGTTACGTTAACAAAGTAATTATTAAAATAGCTTTCAATTAAATTTTTCCGATTAATTATTTGAAATTAATATTAAAAAAATATTTTACTTCATCCTATGTCTGTATGCGACCTCTGGGCCATTAGTCAACGAGTAGCCCGTTTTAATGTATTGTAAAGAAACGACAAAAACAATCACTAAAGGTACAGACTGTAACACAAAAAAGGGATATTGTTCAGAACAGTGAGCATATGATGAGGTGTTCTCAGTCATGGGCATGCCATAGTCGCAAAGGAGGCAGATATCTGTAGCAGCCATACTCTATATGCCTCTCTGTAAGTAGTCATGGCCCGTGACAAATCTAATCACACCGACCGCTCTAGGCAAGGTAACTGGAAAATCTTGCTGACATATTCAATAGGAATTCCACTTTTTCTCAGAAGCTTTCTCTGTACAGGTTGAAACGGTTGGATTTAATAAAGAAAAAGATATATATGGCCTTAATTTCCGCAAAGGAAAAAAAAATATCGGTGATTATTAACGAATTTCATTATTATAAACACACTTTATTCATAAAAAAACGAAAAGGACCAGTGCAAAAAAACATTCACGTGTGGAAAAAAAAGCCTTGTAAGTAAATTTTGCTAGTTGATATGTTGTTGTTTCTCTAATACAGCTGGAAATACAGAGACAGTTAATCTTTATGCCACAAGCAAGGGGCTACACCGCTGTTACTCATTTACCACTACTCTGGAGGCACGTGTAGCTTGGAAGATATGCTACGGTTGCGAGTAACACTACCCCCATGTTTTTGCTATGCCATTTTATTAATCAGTAATTTAAATATAAATTGAATAATGTTTTCGTCTCTTTTACAAGAAAAGAAAAATACTGGTGGCGTCCTTTTTTTTTATGCTTAATATTTTATTCAATTCTTTACCCCCAAGAAATCAGAATCACAATATCTCATTCTAAAACTTAATGGCTTCACAATACTGGACCTGAAAAAAAAAAAATTTTATTTTACATTTAAAGGAATTGAAATTTAACTTTATTATTGAAATTGAGTATTGATTAAATAGAAATACATTTTTCACAGAAAAAAAAGGCGTTTAAGTTCAAAAATTACTTAACTGGATAACTGGATGTCTGTGCTTTTAAAACAATTTTTAAAGGTCATCTAATATCACATATACATGCCTTTCAAACGTTGCTTATAAACATTCACTTCTTGCAAATGAAAAAGCATCACCAACTTAAAAAAAAGGACACTTTTTAATAATTTAATAAAACATTTTCATTAAACTTTTTATTTCCGATGGCATGTTTACAGGACAGCAGATAACAAAAAAATACAAAGAACAAGATAGAAACAAATGATATCAATTAATCTATTAACTTAATCCTGGTAATCTAATAACGCTTCCATAAGGAACAGGGAGGCAATGCAGAACGGGAAGCAAGGTGAGACACATCCATTTCTTCCTGGTTATCGCACAGGGAGAAGGTCAGAAGCCAGTTTAATTATACTCATGTCCATAAAATTAAGGATAATTCAGAATCACACAGAAATTGAACTCTAAAATAAAAATTTCACCTGTAGAATTATCACACATCTTGAAGAAGAATAAGCAAATTACAGGAAACCACCAGATGGAGAGGATAGTTCGTCACAATGACGAGTGTAAGAGGGGTATATGAGGAATGGTGGCAAAGAAAGTAAAATTGTTCACAAGCGCTTTAAAAGCCTTTCAATGCAATAAACGCATGGTTATGGCACAAAAGGAAGCAATTGGATGATTTTTTACGTGGTAGAATTATCGGACGACTGGAATGTGCACGTACCAGCTGGAAGGATCCGAGGACTTGGAATCGCCCAGAGTGTCATCTCCAGGCATTGGAAACGATTCCAAGATGATGGTAATGTGAGTAGATGTTACAGCACAGGTCGCCCTGAGTTACAACGCCGAATGAGGACCGGTATTTAGCAGTTACTGCCAAAAGAAACAGACGGAGCACAGCATCAGACCTGTCTCGTCAGCTCTCTTCGTCTACCGGTACGACAGTTTCAAAGCAGACCGTGTACAGACGCTCAGGGCACATTGGTCTATATGCTCGTAGGCCTGTCAGATGTGTCAACTTTACCTCAACTCACACTGTCGCCTGCGATTAACCTGGAGTAGAGAGCATGCATTGTGGACACCACAACAGTGGTCTGGTGTGATATTTTCCGACGAGTCCAGGTTTAGTTTGCAGTCTGATTCTCGCCGGACTTTCATATGGAGAGCGCCAGGTACCCGTTACCACCAAGAGAACACCATTGAACGACACCGTTGCAGTGCTGCAGGATGGCTCGTTTGGGGGAGGAATTATTCTTGGTTCCAGAACTGACCTGCATGTTCAAAGTGTAACGATGACAGGCCACATCTATCGGGATGTCATTCTGGAACAACATGTACGTTTGTTTCGGGGCGCCATGGGGCTGAATTTCTGTTTACGGATGACAACGCCCGTCCTCTCCGTGCAAGCATTGTAGACGAATGCCTTCATTTGGAGGATATCACCCGTATGGATTGGCTAGCATACTCACCGGATTTGAATCCAATAGAGCATGTCTGGGATATGCTTGGCCGACGAATTGCAGCCTGTCAACCGGAACTTCGGAGGGTATTGCTTGATGAGTGGTGTAGTATTCCCCAAGATCAGATTGATAATTTGATACTCAGCATGCCTAGGCGTTATAAGGCCTGTATTGCATCCGGGAGACATACTCCATATTAACCACCATACTAACCATGTTATACTGTTTTTTGTAAATAGGTTCTTTTTTGAAATTTGCTCCAGAGAGTAAAAATTTTTATTAATTATGTCAAACATAAAATTAATAAAAATTGCGATTATATATTATAATATCTTTTGCTCTTTACCTTTTGTTTAATAAAAAGAGACTTTTCAAATAAGTCAAATTAATAAGTAAGACTTTTACAAATAATTTTGCTTCTGTCTCTTTCTTTGCCTGAACTTCATTATCCTTAATTTATGGACACGAGTGTATGTGAAGGTGCTTACGGAAACAATCGTGACCACAGAAATCCGTATCAATGCCATCGATTTTTTCTAGGCCATTCAGGAATATCCTGAATAGGATCGTACTAGGGATTTTTGTTCGTTTCTAGCGGCAGTATTCTCAATGAAGGAATACCTAAGTGTCTTTTAAATTATCGTCTTAACCGAATGATAGGCCAACTTCTGGTTATTTAGCTGTAAAACAAAGGTTCCCCCTTTTTTGATAGAAAATCAGTGACCTCGTTTCCCCCTATTCCACCGTGGGCCAGGGATCTTTTCATTATTAATTTGCATTTTGTAAGCTAATATGCTTTTCAAACTCATAAAATAACATATGTATGGCAGATTTTCGATGTTTATGCTAATATTATTTTTAACAATTGAGAATCATTTATTGATAATTATAAATTAAGGATAATAAAAATTTTTATATTGGGAAAAAATGTTTTTATTTTTGATGAAACTCCGTATGAGCCAAGGCCGTATGTTTAATGGCAGAATTCCAGACAAGAGACGTTTTTACCGGATAGGATTGTCACCCCTACGCCCAACAATAATATTAGACCGGACGATACTGTTTAAAGTGGATTCCTTTTATTTTTTCTAAAATGCTAAAAGTAAAATTTAATTATTTTATCATTAACAATGTTTATATATTCTTTGGAATGAAGATTAAACAAAGCACCTAGAACAATAAACATTTTAGACTCCTGCTTATTAATTCAAAGTTAATTTTTACATCTGAACAGTAATTTATGAAGTCACATGATAAAACATATGGTCTGTCAGCAAATATAAAATTTTTTGTTTTTTTAATTCATTCTTAACCCATTTCTTTTGGATTGAAATGATTTTGAAATTTACTTTAAAATAACGATTTAAAAAAATTAAATTCAAAATATACAAAAATATATTTTGTGATGCATTTGTTAAAACCTAAGCTTTTAACAATCAAACAAAAGTTCAAATGAATAAAATTATTCTTTCTTTCTTTTCCCTTATAAAATTCGTAGTTTTGATCTCTTTAAAAGAATATTTACAATTCTCATACGTAAAAATGCAAGTTACATTGAGAACCATTAAAAATTTCAAAATAGAAACCTATTTCAAATAATTTGGAGGCAGTATGAAGATGAAAATAATAATAAAGCAAAAGTCTGCCATCACAAACACAAATCGAGTTTTGTTTTTAATGAAATATGCAGAAATTCCATATTAATGATCTTGCAAAAATATACTCTTATAGTAAAAGCTTCGTTACTGCGGAAAAGGGAGCTATTATTTCGAATATTTATTTATTTTTGAAAAATAAGTTTTACTTACGGTTAAATTAACAATGTTTCACTGCATCGCCAAATAGAAAGGCTTTTTCTAGAAAATTCATCTTAGATTAAAATCACAGAAATGCGTGTAGAGCAGAAGTATTCTTACATTTTCTTAGATTGTTATAAATTTTCTTTAATTCTAAAAAAACCTTTTCCTGTAGAAAATATTATTTTACAATACTTTTTTTTTAAATTAGTACACCTCTTCCATTATTAATTAGTAATTGGAAAATTTCTCTATTTTTTTTTTTTATAATTAATCACAATATACCTTTCAGTTTTTCTTATTAATCAGAATATATCTTCTATTTATTTACTTTTTCACTTTTCTTTTAAATATATATTAAACATTAATTTTAAAAGAAAACAACATTTTTGTAAAGATCTCATTCGTCTTCTCCTATGTTTAATTTACAAAGCTAAATTACTGTATAATGTAGAATATTATTTTTTTAATGCTTAAGTAAAAAAATTATTTATGATTATAACATGATTATTATGATTGTAACAGCTGAAACAGTTTTTACTACTTATACACTACTTTTATACAAATACTACTACATTCTTCCTCTTCTAAATTATATTATTAATAAATTTACAAAAAATAATTAACTAGTTATTAATAAAAAAGAACTTTTTTTAACTTTTTAAAAGTTTATTCATAAAATGGAAATTTGATTTTTTTTAATTCACATCAATAAGAAATTAATACCGTGTATGTACGACAAATTTTCATTTAATTAAAGGAAATGACAGTGACAAATTATATCGTTTAAAATAATATAAATTATTGAAAAAAATTTTTCAATTTTCTCATGAGATACACAAACTACTGAAAAAAAGGATAAAATGTTATTGCTCATTAAAAACTTTTCATAATAAAATTTAAAATCAAACTCTAACAATGACAATTTTTTATACGTAAACAAATAAATAATTAGAATCCATTTTCTCAGATTTATAGTGGTGTTTATTTTTTCTAGACTATCAACACTGGGTTTATTTCTTTAATAATTATCATCACCATTTACTGGATATGCTAACTTTAATACAAACAAATTTCTATAAAATTTAAATATTTTCAGTCTTTTGATTATATTAAATCTGGGGTATAAAAAAGCGAAAGTAGTAGTATGTGTAGTACCAAATATTTAAAATTTTTATATATTAATAAATTATATTAAAAATAACAATAAATTTTATATTAACGTAAATATAATATAAAAAGCACCAAAATGACATATCTGATTATAAGGAAGTTTTATTTATACTATTAAAGCAAATAAATAAAGTTTGTCATACGAACGATGAAGGAATATTGAAAATCTATAGAATCGAACATACGGTGTATTAAAGAGGAGAAATAAACAATAAAAGAGAAGTAATTCAAATTCTACACCATAACTTCCATTACAATAGCATGCCGCCTATATATGTTAACTTCACTAATGCTTCACATACAAATTTCCTACAATATAAAAAATATTGTCAGTATTTCAAAGAAGGCGTACGATCAGGGTAGGATAATGAAATAGTGTCTGATAAAGATGATAGTCACGATTTTGTTAATGATGTTGTTATGTTAATACGATAATAAATATTATATATATATATATATCATATTGCTAATTTTAATACCTTTATGTTAATTCCTTCTCGGTTCATTCAGAGGTTGTCTAGAAAGGATATATTGCTTATAATAAGTAGAAAATGAGGGTAATACTTACTTATTCGTACAATTTGAATATTTTATATGTTATCTATTAACAATAAAAAAAAAAAAAAATCATCGTCGTAATTGTCCATCTTAAATCATCATTTAGTTTGCCTTCCAAATTATTTTGAGAATAAATAAAAATTCTATACACTAATAATTGAATAAATTATTTTCTATATTAGATGGATCTATTCCATTATTCAATCATTAATAAAAATGCTTTAAGGTAATCAAGTAAAGGAATTACTATAACCAAACTAACCAATCTGACATTTTCGTATTTATTCAGCTGCCGGAATTTGAATTAAGATTTCCGAAACATGAATAAAATAACTAAGAACTGCAAAATACGATAAGGTTTTCCACTTTTAAAGGTGAAAATTAATTATGGAAACAAAATACAGCATTTTTTATGTATTACGTGGAATAATCATTAACCATAAGTGCATTAAGTTGTGCATTAGTTCATTAATTCTCTTTGGGAGTTCAATAATTATTTCTCTTTATTCATCCATTAGAAACATTCTTTGAGTTGATTTCTATCGATTACTGCGTAGGTTTTTACATAAAATAATGGAAAACCTTTTTTTAGAATGGAAATTTGAGGCCCGCTTATTATCATAATAACTGGTAAAAATCTTTTCAAACTTTCTTCATCTAATTCCGTTCATTGTAATTGTGTTGTTTTTGCTTTGAAAGATGGAAGTTTTAAGCCACGGAAATTTTTTATCTGGAACTCGATGAATAAATGAGAGTAATTTGATTTAATAATGGTAAATCTGGATGGACTTAAGTTCGTCCCTTCATAATTGATGAAAGGAAAATTGAAAAAGTTTTTAACGAATAGGGAAATTCTAAAGGAAAAGACCTAATTATTTTAAATGAATAAAAAAAATTGTAAAGTAGAATGAAGTGAAGGGATATTTATAAGAAAGTAATCAGTTTTTATTATTGTCACTAACTACATCTTAATTTGTTTACTTGTTATTTATTGACGTTTATAAGATAAATATATTTTATAAAAAAAAATTATAGCCTAGAAGTATTTGGATAAGTTCTAATAAACACATTATTACATTTAATATTCTTAAAAATTAATCATAAAACGTAATTAAAGTTATAGACTACTCTTGATTATTTGAACTATTACTTCTTATCACAATATCTTCAGTTTGATATAATGATATTTATTAAGTCGTAGTAATAATAATGATAAGTGATAAGGATATTTATTAAGTTGTATCAATAATAAAAATAAATTAGATATAATTATTCTGTTAAATATAATGATATTTGGACAATTTAGAATAAACATATTATTTCATTTAATATTTTTCAAAAGTTAATGATAAAATATAATTAGATTTATACTGCTCTCATAATCATTTGAACTATTATTTCTAATCACAATTTATTCAGTTAGATACAATGATATTTAGTCTTTTATTAAGAATTTTTGCATCTAATATAAACTACACGATATATAAGTTTAAGACACAGATGAATGATTATGATGATTCTAATATTGATTTATTATTTTCGTTGAATCGATATTGTGATTGATTATTTTAATGTTTTTCAATTTTTTCAATTTTGAATAAGTGAAGCATTTCGAAATAGATTAAATTCAACAAGAAACAAGAGGCATTTTCCACTACAAGAAATAAATTTTTACTCTGGGATATTCAACAAATCTGTAATATTTTCTTCTGGTGCAGGACTTTTTTTCTAAAGATTTCAAATTTGTTTGTGTTTACAGATATTAAAATATATAGAAAAATTATTGGTCACATTACGGAAATATGTAAAAAAATTAATTAAAAATATTTTTTTAATACAACTACAAAAATTTATAAATTTTGATGTGAGGATATTCGATACTCGTTTACAAATAATTTATTGCGAAGCATAGTAAGAGTTATAGAATGAACAGAAATTATTGGGATACGTTGATACAGTTCATACAAATTTGTGCTACGCGTCAAAAACACAAACTTCACATCCGTAAAACGCAACTTGGAAAACTTTAATGGAGTTAATTCTAAAAAGGCAATTAAAGTTCCATAAACTATCAAATGTTTGTCAATACATAACATTAAATTGAAATTCACTTGGATTTAAAGCAAACAAGGGATCTCATATAGAAGTTCATTAACATTTCATTAGGTTGCAAGTAAAAAATTTTAATTATATGTTTTCAAGCATTTTACATAGTTTTACATAGTGTCCAACATTACTCACTAATCTATATTCTAATTACCATGGCATATAGGGTATTTGATACTTATTTATTACTTCCTCTTCTTCCTTAGCGCAACAGCCCCAAAGTGGTCCAAGGCTGTCTGCCTACTGGCAGATTTCGAAATAGAAGATGGTTATTACTTTTCACAACCAAACCGAAAATGATGTATAGCCTAAAGTGTACACAAAATGACGTTAGAGAGACAAACCAAACCATATCAAAATGATGTATAAACACTTAGTTGATGATTTATTTTTTATTTATATTTTCTTGTCAATCATCCTTCTTTTACGAAAATTGAACTGAAGAATAAAAAACTAAAAAAATGAGAAAAATAACTTTTCATTTCAGTTTCAGTTAGTTTCCGCCCTGTTCTTTATTCATCGAAGGAAACAAATAGCTATTGGAAAATTAATACCTAAAACAGGACAGACAGAATATGACAACAGTGGGCAAATGTACGTCTTTTTCTTCGTTTTTCTTAAGCATTAATTTAAAATTTAAGGATTTTTAAAGCAACAATGCTTTTATTATGAAGTAAAAAAGATGGATATTTGTAGTAAAGGAATTTTTTTCTACAAAAAAAGATTTGGAAAATTCAAATATTTTTAAAGGAGTCAAGCTTTTATTTCTAAGAGAAAAAACGAAGAGTAAAATCATCGCCATCTTTCCTGCAACAGTATAAAATTCTTAACACAATTTTATATATACCTTGCATATTTCATTAAATCGAAATGTCATTTGAAAATAGGAAGCGAAATTGAAAAAAAAAAATATTTTAATTTGTCAAAAAAAAATATTTCTCGGTTCCTAAACATTTCCAGAAGAAGAAAAAACGTTCTTTCTGTCTTCAATATATTCTTCTTGATTCAATTCAAGAGATAAGACAGTTTTCGTGAGAAATCCGGATTTTTCTTCCTTTTTTTCATTCATTTCTGTGCACCAGAAGTCCCTCCAGGGCCTCAACATTTCCTTGCTTTTCGGGATCAGAAATGAAGTGCAGAGGAAACGCCACCCACGCCTCGTCGGACTCGACGGTGGAAATAAAAGTCTTCATGAAAAGGAGGAGCGAATCCTGCATGGCTGAGCTTGAATGAGATAGAGCTCGAGTCAGACAAGAACTGCAATTCCTTCGCTTTTTTTCGTGTGACTGCGTGAATGAAATTTAAAACAGATCTGATAGATTCCATTTCTTGTTTTTTATTGTTTTGATATGATGAATGGTTTGATTCAGATACTGTTAAGACATATCTTTGTCCAGCGAAAAATGAATCGCATTCATATTTTCCCTCTTTAGTTCTGTCCATTGAGCAAAATAAAAAATAAAAAAGGGAGTTATAAACAATTTTGTTAGAATGCATTTTATTTTCATTTTTTATCACGCCTTGCTTAAAAAGCAATCTTTTTTTCGCAACCCATTTTTCTAATGTGAAAGAGTTTTTTTATTATTAAAATTCAGCCTGTGTTCTACATTATTGACAAATTTTGGTATAAGAATGTATCTTGTGTGTTTCAATGTTATTTTTATATAGGTAAGTAATGTGTGCTCCATTTTATAAAATAGCACCAGTCACTCGGCCTTCAGTCCGCATTATATGCACAGATATTTAAACACATAGATATTTCTTTTACGACATAAATCTGTAATATTTATAGTAAAGTTTATAATTCTTATAGGGGGCATAAGGGCCGAGTGGTTTCCGGGTTCGAATCCAGCAGTGCCATAGATGTTTGTAGTGGTTCTGAATCCACTTTAAACCGTAGTTCCCTGTCTAACAAGATCGTAGAGCATTGCGGGGATATTGTTACTCCGCGTCCGCAGCTTATCTTCAAGCTACACGCTCTCCTGGATAGTGCTAAGTGAGTAACGTCAGTGCGGCGCTTGACGTAAGGCAAACTGTCTAAATGTTCGATAGCTGCTTTAGAAAAAAAATAGTTTTATAGTATTATTCAGTTTATAGTTTTTTTCTGTAAAAAAGAATGGGAAAAATTTGTATATTTTTAAAGCAATCATGCTTTTATTATGAGAAAAAACTATGAATAAACTCATCGTCCTCTTTCATCCAAAGGTATAAAATTTTTAATTGACTTTTAACTACACGTACCTTGCATATTTCATTAAATGGCAAACGCAAAGACAGAATTAAAATGTCATTTGAAGATACGCAGCGGTATCGAAAAAAAAAAAACTATTTTTATTTCACAAAAAAAAAACTCTCGATTCCTAAACATTCCAAGAAGAAAAACGTCCTTCCTGTCTTCAATAGATTCCTCCTGATTTAATTCAAGAGATACGACAGTTTCTCGGGGAAAATCCCTATTTTTTTCCTTTTTTTTTTTTTTATTCATTTCTGCGCACCAGAAGTCGCTCCGGGGCCTCAAAATTCCCTTGCTTGTTGGATCAGAAATGAAGTGAAGAGGAGACGCCACCCACGCCTCGTCGGACTCGAGAATGGAAAAAAAAATTCTTCATGAAAAAGTGGAGCGAATCCTGCATGGCTGAGTCTGAATGAGATAGAGCTCGAGTCAGACAAGAACTGCAATTCCTTCTCTTTTTTTTTATGTGCCTATGTGAATGAAATTAAAAACAGATCTGATAGATTCCTTTTTTTTATTTTTTATTGTTTTGATATGATGAATGGTTCGATTCAGATACTGTTAAGACATATCTTTGTCCAGCGAAAACGAATTACGTAAAATATTTTTGCCTCTTTAGTTATCTCCATTGAACAACATGAAAAATAAAAAAAAAGAGCTATAAACAATTTTTTAAGAATGCATTGTATTTTCAGTTTCTGGCACGATTTGCTTAAGAAAAATTCCTTACATTTTCTACAAGCCATTTTCCTAAAGTGGAAGATTTTTTTCTTGTTAAAGCTCAGGCTATGAATTTTATATTATTAACAATTTTCCTAAAGGGTGTAACTAGTTGTGTTTCAATGTTATTTTATACGGTTAAATAATGTGTGCTCTATTTGATAAAATGCGGGAGCTCCTTGTATGTGAAGCAATGTGTCCTTTTTTTGCAAACAACAATGGCTACTCCTTCTGATCTAACGAGAAGCGGTTTTTAATTTCGAGATAAATGATTGGTTAGCTTGAGTTTTATGGCACAAGGACTAATTTTAACCATGTTACGCCAAATAACGGTGCTTTTTTTAAAATATTGAGATTAAAATTAAAATAATTTTTAAAAGTATAAAGAGGTAAACCGGAACAGTATAGAAATAGTTAAAATACTAAAAAGTCAATTACAAGATCAGTTAAAATTCAGTTCCAAGTAAAAATCGGTCAATCACGGAATTAAAATGTTGATATAATAACTGATAAAATTGGTGCTGTTAAACATTGTCAATTAAAAAGCAAGTAAAAGAGTATAAAAGGTATAAAACCAATTTACACAGCAACAAATAAAAAACAGATTAATCCAATAAATCAGATAAGGCGGGATACTCACGACCAATAAGGTTGAGTCGAATTCTTTTTAAATCTCGAACCGACCAGTATGTAAAAATAACTTACAAATAAAATTCGATTTATGACGGAAGAAAAAGCATCACATTAGGAACAAGTAGAAGCAGGCTCCAAACGAAATAGGTACGAATGCGTGACATACATGACCTATACGAAGTCATTTCAGCTTGACTCTTTTTAGAGAAAAAAAGCAGTGAAAAAAACTCCTCAAATAAAATTCTTATCGATCTTTGTCTACGCTGAGGATGAACACAGAAAAATTCTCAATTGTGGCCAGAGAAGAGGCGATGAAGATTAGAACCCTCCGGATTCCATCTCTAGTGATTTTCATTCGAAATTAGTAGTAAAATGGGACTACAACGTAACAGACTCTCATACAGAATTCTGGGTAGCATTAAATCTGTTTTTTAATGGCCACAAGTAAAAATGCCTGACATACTAATGTAATTTTAATGCTTGCATATATTACATATTTAATATTATAAGTAGAATAAATTGCATTAAATAATTTAATTTTTTCCAGATATAATAATTAAAAAATTATTTTTATTCAAAATGGAGGAGTAAATGTACCAATTCTGCATTTGATAATAAATAGTACTTACGTTGAATACACTTTGAATATTTAATTTTGAACTTTCTCATATCCATTGTTGCGTAGCATGTGTCCCCACCATTGTCATTCATTGCAAATAAAAATTTAAAATTTGATCCGTCATTTTGAATAAATCTTGTATATTTAAGCAGTCTAGAAAATGAATTCATTAAGTACTTATTACCAAAAATGTCTCTATTCCAAGGTACAAAGACCCTTAAACAAAGTTTTACGATAATTTTGTATATACTTGCTGCCTTTGCAATTTTAATAAATACGGCAACTAAACATCGAGTTTTAATTTTGCAAAATAATTTAATGTGTACCCATGAATGACACTGAAACAATACCACACGCATATCCCCAACTTTTACTATGCCGAAGCTGCAAGGCCAGAGTAAGGTATGTGCAGTCATTGATTTGTGTCGTCTAGCATAGAAAATGAAAATGATCATATTGAACAGTTCTGACTGTTAGAAGTCCAAGTATGCATTTCATGACACCGTTCCATCATTTTCTATCGATCCCATCAAATGGAATGACAGAACAATTATGATTTATGGCACGGGATACTTTCGACTGTCGAATGTAAAGTCTGTAAAAATGACATACCATCTCCTGTCACAAGCACTCAAATGTTATCGTTTACACATTTTTACTATTTGGTTTTCAGTCTGGTATCTGACATCCGAAACGACTACAAAATCCACCAACATCAAGCTTTTATGTTTTATTCCAAACACGTTCCTTTTTAAACCTAACGGTATGTTTATTTTTTGCTTCACGCTAATTTTCCCATGCGTGTACCTTTATGTTCAAAATTTTTAGTTACATACTAATTTTTTTCGTCGAATATGATAATTTTCACTTTGGTTGCTTAATTTTTCGACACAAGTGTATTTTTTTCCTCATACGTTGATTTATGAAGTGAATTTTGTACAGCATCCATGCATGAAGTTCATGTCTTAACGTTTTATGGTCGCTCATCACTTATTTCGCCACATATTTTCTACCCTCTTTACTTCCGAAAAACATTCACTACTTTTGAGAGCATCGAAAAATTCTGTCAGTATTTTCTGCTGATTACATAAATATTTTATTTTCAAGTATATCCTAAAATGTTGTTGGTAATCTAGTCTTCTTAATTATTTATACATTTTTCTTTTTTAGTAGCATATAATACCATTATCCGTTATTAGTTAATAATTATTATTCTAGATGTTAAGAATATTATTTTTCATATTCCTGCAAACAATTTATTTTTTTAATTTTTAATCTTCTTAATTTCAAAAATCAATAATAATAATAATAATAATAATATTAACATTGATAGGGATTATTAAAAGTGGAATCTTGTGTAAGAAAATTGTAATTTTTAATTTGGTTAACAGCATTAAAAATTGTTTTCAAATTGTAAATAGCATTTCATAGTGAGAATTTAAAATTTAATAATTATAAATTTAAGCTAACAATTAATAAAATGTTAAAGCCTATTACACAACATGGAATAAAAAATGGACACTTAATTTTGTAAAAATTATGGAATCCTTTCTATTATCAGTGACTTCAACACTAGGACAAAAATCTACAAAAGAATTAGCTAGAGCAGCTTAATTGTGTTATTAATAAAATTTCAGTTAGAAGTTAGCACAACGAGCACCTAATTGTAATATTAGAGTTTTAATTAGGTAAATTTTACTAATTTTTAGCTAACAATTAATAAAATGTTAAAACCCATATTATAACAAAGTATTTAGTGAACTTGTATATATTGATTATATTTTTCATTGTACTAGAGTGTTTGTTATTAGTTGAAGTGGACCCCTAGCTTCAACTTGCTGGAATCAGCCTTACCTGACTAGATATATATTACGCACACCACTTATCTATTCAAGTGTACACACAGAACGTAGCATATGAGCCACGATATATCATCTTCTGAAAGGACACTATGGTGATCGCGTCCACATTTGTATGCAGAAAACGTGGAAATATCCCACTAGACAACCTATCTATCAGTTTGAGATGTTTATGTACTTAGTTGAATCTTCTCATTACTGAAACAGTGAAGAAGCAACATACCAGTACTATCAGATTCAAAACTGAACAACTTAACGTTAGTTGGCACCTTTGTAATTGTAAAATAATTCAAAATAATTTATGTAATTTGTGTCCTTTTTAAATTAATTAATAAGAGTATAATTTTGTCTTTCTTTTAAGGGTCAGCCCAATAATAATTAAATGTCTAGAAATATTTAAATAAGCGCGTTGCACAAAGTGAATCAATAGAAATCTAACCCTACAAATTCAATATTTCCTAGTTGCTGCTTCCAAAATTTACAAATTTGTGTTTTATTTAACATTTCCTTTACTTACAGTGTGTCTTCAGGCATATGTAGAAACTTTGAAACACGATTCCTATTTTTTTTTTTTTTTTTTTTTTTTTTTTTTTTTTTTTTTTTTTTTTTTTTTGTCATTCCGTTGAATCTTTCGGCACTAAAATGTTTTTTTTTTTCCGAAGAAATCTATTTGCCTTCAGGTAGTGTTTCCAATTCTATTTTTCTTTTTTATTATTAGGGTTGGGGGAGAATGTTATAGGGAGTGCTTTAGGTTTGTTTATCCCGTGAAGCTGTCGATTTTTATGTAACGTGGCATAGTAACCGAAAAACTTTAAAAATAGCCAATAGCAAGTACTGGTATATGTCAACAGAACAATCCATTCGCTCTTTAATTATTGGGATAAATTATTTAGATATATGTCAGCTGTAGTTTGAGCTTCAATTTTTTTTTTTTCGGGGAGGGGGAGGGGGGCGTTGAGGAAAGAGTATTACTGTTTTGCAGTGCTTATGTACATTAAATAATGCTTTTAACTTGACACATTACATTACATTCACATGTCCAACTGGTGACTCAATGGTAACGTGCAAAGCTGATGTACTGGAAAGCTCAAATATGTAAATAGCTTTCGTTGCTGTAATACCTTTTTAGAAATAAGGAAACCTGATGGTGATTATGATAACTTATGTAAGATATTGTCGTATCAAAGTCAAGTTGCTTAGTAAGCGTTTTCTGGGTTTTTTCCCAATAGAAATTAGACGTGCGGAATTTACTTATAAATGTTATATCCGAAGTATCTTCTTTTCATTGCTTTCGTTGGAAGGCTTTTCGCAGTATATATGGGGGTAACACGAAGTTCCTTAATGTACAAAAAATACACCCTTATGAGTAAAAAGAAGGAATTATTTTTCTGAATATTCTCGCGAAGATATAGCTTCACAGGTCACCCAAGAAAATTTGTTTAATTTGAATAAATCTAAAGAACACTCTCTTAGTCAACAATGAAGTGCACGCGCATATATTATTGCTTGTAGCAGCAATACGTAGTAAC